>NDXB01014184.1:75740-105874 GCA_002631895.1 Agapornis roseicollis
TTTTTTTTTTTTTTTTTTTTAGGCACAGCACAGCAATGATCTTTTAAGTGGCTACAAGACATTAAGTAGGAACAAATTTATGCTATGACCCTAACAGGCCATGCTGTGGTTAAGCAAAATAGGTCCTTCCCTATCCATCCTCTTAGCCCAACTGAACTTGCCCTCACTGCTGAGGGAAGCAGGGAGAACAGAAGAGGCTCAGGAGCTGCTGTTTCCCCTCCTGAGGAAGGGATGTGAGGAAAGTACAGAGCTGAGGCTCCTGTTCCCCAGCTTCTCTTGCTCGAGTGCTGGTAGAGAGAACAACTTCTTTCTAGAAGAGACAAAGTGATACAACCATAACTTGCAGCAAAAAAGACTTAGGAACTTAAACCTAATTGGTCCTACATCATTTTACAGTGCTGTCCTGAATAACAATAACTTTCGCTGGATGAATGAGACCTATTTAGCTTCACAGGATCAACAATAAGATTTTCTATTCTTAAGTGTTTTGTGTCAAAGGACCACACAGATGTTTCCCATCCATATGTACACTCCAAGGGATTGCTTTTACACCTCTGATACAAAAACCATAAGGAGGGACAACATGGGGTTTTATTTTGATTCTTAATTATAACACTGGCATTCCCCATGGAAAGAAAAGGCTGAAACCTAAACCCTTCAAAATTTGCCTGAGATAATTTTCACAGGTCATCCTTGGCGGAAGGGACTGTGCCCTGCCTGGCCTGATGGCACACTAAAGACAACTACAGAGAAAGGCACTGTATATCCCAATTATTCAAAATCATCCTAATGACCTCAGTGAAGAGAAAGCCACTAATAGCAGCAGTTTGGAAGCATTAAAATGCTCTGAAACTCTTGTCAAAGACTCAGAAAGAGGCATAAACACTGCAGTAGCAGCTCAAATCTGGTCTCTCGCTAGGCTGACCTGGCAGCTAACACCTGGATGCTCTGAAAAGCAGCAGCACTAAAGACAGGATCCTGCTGGAAAAAATGCTGCTCTAGAAAACTCTTTTGTGAGGGTGGTAACCTTACGAGACCCATGGGAACCAACTGTGAAATCTTAGCCCACTCTGCCCTTGGAAAATGAAAGCACTGGCATAGAAATCTTTAATCCAACAGGAGCAGCAGACTTTTCCACCTGGTAGTAGGTTCACCTGGCATGGAGGTACAGTAACTGATGGAACTCTACAGAGAGAGCTACACCAGGGAGTGCTGGCTTTGCTGAGAGCCCTCAAGGTATCTTCAGACAGCTCAGCTTTTACACAGAGAGCTCTCAGTGGTATAACATGTGATCCAGCTCTCTGGCTTACATGTTCAAGTGTGTTGGTGCAGCCATATTTTTTACCTTTTTCTTTTTTACAATTAAAATGAATGGAAATTCAGGCCTTCTCCTGTGAAAATATTATTTCTAGCATTTTATTTCTAGTTTTATATTTTGAGTTTTATAGTTTTAGAATTCCTATTTCAACTGTTCACTTAAAAATATCACCAAGTGAGACATTCTGAGTAATTTCTTTAAAATGTACAGCAACACTGGAGAAACGTTACATGTACATCAGTGGGGAATTGCTCCTACCTTCATCTGTGAAAGTAGCTCAGGAAAAGTAATTTCCCTTTAGTAGCATTCAATTCTCCCTCCAACCAAAACCTAAATTTCTGTTGTAGAAATTCCCAATATCTCACAGAGTCGGACACCTGGAAAGGCAGCTGGCAGTCCATACCATGTGACACCATGCATTTGAACCTCTAAAAGACATGTGTGGAGCTCCAACCAGGATCTGCAGTCTATGAACATATCCTGCATATGACTAGCAGGGTATGTTCAACAAGACTAATGCTAGCTTTGTAAAAGATGCATCAAGTTTTCAGCAATACTGGGATACCTTCCTATCTGAATTCCTATTCTGAATTTCTTAAGACTTCCTACAGCTCTGTCTGACCCCAGAGGGGTTGAAAAGGCCCTATGTGTCCTACTCTCACACTTGTTTCAGCTCTCACCCTACTTGCAGGCTAGTAGTCAGCTTACTATAACTTTTTTTTAACTGTTTCTTCCCATTGTTCCCTCAGAAAATTTGCCAAGAAATTTTCTCCTTGTGAACTTCTTGCTTCAAGGTTATTTTTTCTTTTTTTTTCCTGATTTAGTCAAAATATCAACTAAAAAAATGATTGAAAAAAAGGAGTCCACAGATGATACCTGAATGATACCTGAAATCGTAGCCACTGCTGTAGCTCTTGAAGCTAAGAAATGCAGGCACCGAAATGATATGCAGTTTGGAGTATGGGTATGGCCTCCCCTGTTGTGGTGCTCTCTGTGAGCCATTACAAACCACAACTGTGGGAGGACGATATCTTCTGAAACTTCATTGAGAGAAAATATTGTTTATACAATAAAGATTTTTGGTTTATACCTGCAGCTTCAAAAACAGCTACAAAAGCAAATGCAGTTTTGCAAATGTAATCAGTTTCAGTCATAGGAAGCTCATCTTTCTTTTTTCCCTCTAAATGAGCAACCAAATGGAGCTGCCAATGTTCCAGATTCTTGATCTCTCCAAATCTAACTTAATCTTGATACAAAACACAGAGCATCTTGTTAAAATAAACTTAACACATGTTTCAAACTTGCTGCTTGGACTTGATGCAAGTGAAGCCCTTCTGTAGACAGATAAGTTTGACCCAAGCCAACCTTCAACCAGGTCGTGATTTTCCCTAAACCCAACATTTCTGTGGCACTTTCAAGAAAATCCAGAAGTATAATTTTTAGTGATATAAAACAGTCAAATACTTCAGTACTATTTGTTTTAGAATAATGATTGAAGGACGAGCTCAGTGTTGCTGTTTCCCAGTGTTTTCTTTTTTTCCTCAGTTTGAAAATCAAGGGCACAGGTCTCGAAACAACTCATAAACACCATTAAATTAAGCTGTGAGAGCAATAATAATTTCAGATTCATATTCATAGAACCTAAGTCTCAAAATCTTGCTGAGTATCTGTGGCAGATATAAAAATCAATTCAATCTCCCAGTCACTTTGAATTACATTTTGGTACTAGATCATGCAATCACACAGTCTAATTCAGGTTGGAAGGGACCTCAGGAAACCACCTTGTCCATCTGTCTCCTCAAAGCAGGGATAACTATCACTCCACACCAGGTTGATCAGATCAGGGTCTCACATAGCCAAGGCTGGAATATCCCCATGGAGGGAGGATGCACCACTGCTCTGAACAGCCTCTTCCAGTGTCTGATCACCTGCATGGGAAAGGCTTTTTTTCCTTGCCTCCAGTCAGAAAAACCTTCACCAAGGCCACCTCCACTGTCTCCTCTCCAGGATGAACAAATCCAGCTCCTCAGCCTCTCCTCCATGCCATGACCCCGCTGGTGGCCCTGCCTGGGCTCCCTCCTGTTAGAAATTGCTATCAAATTTGTCATTCTATCATAAAATTTTGTTTTGCTGTCATCCTCTGTTACAAATAGATGCTTCTGCTATAAATTATTTGTTTGATATAATTAAGCTGCACCTAAAAATACTAGAGTTTAATACACAATTGTATCTTGTGTCATCTTACAGCAGCAGCCCCCCAGATGTAACCTAAACAATACTAATTTGCTGTGACAGCAGATATAGCCTTAGCCTTTCACACAGAATTTTAGCAGCAGGAAAACATTTTCCAACTGTCTTCAGCAGTATTCATGAACATCTAGAAACGCTATTGTCACTTTTCAGAACTAAAATACATGCACACAAACTCTGTAAACTTTTTTCTTTCCAATATACCTGTAAAGGGCTGAAGGTTAAAGAGAGCACTGTCCAGAAAAGTCCTTCTGGAAAACATTAATTCCCAAGAAACAGAACAGAATAATCCACATTTGTCAGATGACATGGTAAAAATTTCAAGCCTATTTTCATAACTTCCTGGACAACACATTCATATTGAAACCTAAACACTGCTGCAGTTTAAAGCACTGTAACATGGATAGAAAAATGGACACATATGAAAATAACGTTCCTGTAAACTTATGTTCCTGTTCAGACACAGTTTTCACTAGGAAACATTTATACCGGTTTCTCCTATACATTGTTTAAGCTGGTGGACTTGGCAGTGTTAGGTTTACGGTTAGACTCAATGATCTTAAAGGTCTTTTCCAAACTAAGTGATTCTCAGATGTGAAACATTTTAAAATGGTTATTTTCATATAGTTAAAAATTTGCTTGCAAGCAAACATGAAGGCATGCCACATCATTCTCTCTTCTTTCCCAGGTCAATGTCAGTGAAAACTCAGCACTGGTACTTGACATATCTCATGTCTATCTCCCTGCTTTCTTGCAGCTCCCTCAACCTAAACTGCTCTTCAAACCCTGGTACACTCAGGTTCTAATATCTCTTTCCTTCAGAGACATCTCTAACAGCACTTCCTCCAGAAAGCTCAGGAAGAAAATCTTTCTAAACATCCCAAGACTCAAACCCAAACTCACGCTGTTTTGCTCACAATCTGAAGATTATTTCATTTCAGCAGCAAACCTGGTGACTCTGAACTAACTCTTCCTTTCCTGCTTCTCTTCTATCAGACCATTTATTCCTCTTCCCTAAGAAACATGCAGCAGTAACAACGTCTCCCACTCTTCTGTGGTGAAAGCTTACACCCAGCTCTGTACTCCTTCAAAACTCCCTCCTCATTTACTTACAGGGCTTGTCTTTCAGTCCTGGGCAAGCAGATTTTCCCAACACCTTCACAAAGCCTACCAGTCTTACGTTACTTTGTAGATCTTAAGGTTTATCTTTGTCTCTCTGGTTGTCTGTTTCCCAAGGCAAAGGCAATGTTTCCCCACAAGTTCTCTTCAACACTGATTATATCACACAGATAATTTTTAATTACCTTTCTGTTCAGAGCCACACCATCTTCACAGTCCAGCACTGCACAATCTACGTCTAGTGATGGGATTTTTTGTATCTTCCTTTCATCATCCCCAGGTACGTATAGCACAGCTCGCCTGGGAATGTACTTGTGAGATGATGCAAAGCGGTAACTAAGCTTAGTAACACCAGCTGGCAGAGGAGAATCCACCCTGCAAAAGACATTTTCGAAATTAGACTGTGGGCTACAATGCTGTAAAGAATAGTTGACTGTATTTTAAAAGAGAAACATTCCTACATAAACAGCATCTGTTTTTGGGTTATCTATGTATTCTTTCTTCTTTAGGAAGAAACAAAGTAGGGAAGTATCAGTATTACAGCTAATTACAGTGTAAGACTCCAAAACTACTATGTTCAACAGAACTTGCAAACTTAAACACTGAGAACTGAAGAACTGCCAGGGCTGAGGTTATCTGTGCAGCCTTAATCACACTGCCTGTTCTGTGAGCTATAGCAAGTACTAAATACAGAAGGGTGGTAGTTGGTTTTTCCCCTAGCCATAGGACTCCTCCATAAGATGGAGGCTGTGCTGGGAACAGATCAAGACTGCTTTAGGGAGGAGGCTGCTATCTGCCGTGTTTGCTCCGGGAGCTGGATGGCATGCTGTGAATGGAGCAGGGGTGTTGGTTAAAACAAACATGGGCTTGCAAAGCTGATTTTGCAACCTTGGTGTTATACCAACAAACACATTTGCATGCAAATTTTAAATAAGCAAAATGGATGGAGGGGGAAACGAGGAAAACAGGAATGAAAACCCCATGTAATATGGAACCACACTAATCCAAACATGTCCTCTCAGAAGCCTGCAGACCTCCAGTTCCACAGACCAGACTTCCATCAACAGACCTTAGAAACCCATCAGCAGGCTGTTAACTGTGGTGCCTTTTAAAGCTTATAAATGCTTTGTGCATCACGCTCCAGTGCAGGTGTGAGCCTGTGGTGCCCCATGGCTTGAGTAGGTGGCATCCGCATGGACTGGAGGCGTCAGGTTTGTAGCGGTCTCCACCCTGTGCCGGTATTCCTGGTGAGGGACCATCTAACCCACCCTAGGCATGAGCCAGGTTGGTGCACTTGGAGGCAGTGGGACTGCCAGGAGAGGCTGCCCTGAGGTAGGGAGCTTGCTTTGCTCCGTAATTATAAGCACAGAGAAATAAATTGCAGAGGGTGCCTCTGGGTTCCATGACCCTCCAAAAAAAATCCCCTTGTCTGCTCCTGTTCCTCCCCGTTTCACACTGTACCCTCCAGGCTCATTCATACATGAAAAATGAGGACGAAGTAATACAATTTGCCTTCTTACTCAGAGCACAAGTCACTTATTCCACAAAATAATCCTACCATATAACACCGTTATGCATTACCATGTATATTATTCAGCACTTTGAGTAATGCAAAGCTTTTCTAGCACCATGCTGAACATGTCATTATCGCATCATGTCAGGGACCCATGCATTTTCCTGTGCCTCTCTTAATAATGCTTCCCAAGTTGCTATACTTGGATGATGTATGGCTACATGGCACGTGGGTTTTCTTCAATGTGAACATGACTAACCCTCTCAAAATGCTTGGAAATGAGTTCAGTCAATCTAAATCACAGCCAACATGGTGTCAGGCTGACAGATCACTACAGTACTTGCCTTTCTAAGCTAACCCCACAGAAGAAGCTTCTCTTCCCCTAGAATGTGCATCCTAAAAGCTGAATGTAAAATATAGATTGAAAAGTTGAAGAAAGCTTTTATTACATTTTATCTCAGTAAACTAAATTGAAAAGGACAACTATTCCACCACCTCCTCTGCTGTGTCTCTAAATGTCTTGGGTGGACCTACTTTACAAGCCCACAAAACCCCACTGCCAGACTCTTCCTTGTAATATGCCTAGTAATGCTCGATTCAGCCTAAGAAAGGGGGTGGCTTTGCTGTGGAAAAGAAATGACACATTGTTTTATTCCAAGTGCTAGTGAGATCCTTGCTAAGAAACCTTCATCAACAGCTTCCAGACTTAGGTGGTGGAGGTCCTGACACCACCTGCGGACATGCAACTGGGATCCACTGAGTTTCTCCTAAGTACCCTCTTTGTCCCTCTTCCACAAACCACTTCATGTCCCCTGCTTCACGTTGAAGTGGGGATGGTAACACAACTTGTGGCAACTCAAGTGGCTGCTAGTTAAACCCACTTAATCCCATTTCCTTCCAGTAGTACACTTTGAGAAAGCAAGGAGGAGGTGGAAGAGTGGTTTATCTCAAATGGAAATAGGAGGGGTTTCTTTCAGTGTGACACAGAGGTCAGTAAAGAAGTCTGCAGTCTTACACTGAACATATATGAGGGGACAAAAGTTATTAGCTTCTATTCTCTTTCTCTGATGGCTTCAGCCCTGTAGTTCCCAAAGGCACAAAGGAGTCAAAGAACTCAGACCATTAATAATTAACATCAGCCTAGAGCCAAGCAGCCACTGAAGCACCCTTAATGACTGCCTCTTACCAATGCTCCAATTCCAGAAACCTGACAGATGTGGCTGATACCATAATCCAGAGTGTGCTGAGATGAGATGCATCTCCAATCACACATTCCCAGGATTTCTTCTGGGCTGTTGTGGAACCAAGTGATGTTTGACCAGTTGGTTTCCCTCTCACTGCTGCAAGCCCTATAAAGGCAGCTCTGCTTACTGCGCACAATGGTATGTAGTATCTTGTAGGTAAACCTGCTGTTACCTCCAGACCAGATTTAGTTAGGCGTCACCACTGAAGTCTATGAACTTTCCTTTAGATGGGAGACCAATGGCTTTCCCAGCAGACCACCTGACACCAAACAAATGGCAGATTTAATCCATTAAAATATCAACACCTGATATGCTTAATGTTAGAAATACTATCACCTGCTGACTATCAGTATCTCCTCCTCAGCTAATCAATATTGTAGCCACATGGGCCTAAACCACAGGTTTCTCAGGACACAGGTTATTAGAAAAATACACTGTTATTGTGTCAATTAGTTAGTCCTATGGAACATTTTAGCAAGTTGAAGAAGCAATAATTTTTTCAAGAGGTATGGCGAGAAACAAAGCTGTACAGGAGGAGCTGGTGTCAGTGAACCAACACAGCATTCTTTTTTCAAAACAAAGAGCTCTAGAAATGTACATATAAAATAAGAGTTTTCAACACGTATGCTTAGGTGTGACGAGAGTAAACATTTTTGCATGCTATTATTTTGACATGTATTCCTAAAAAATCATCTTCCTACTCTCCATTTTCTTTCTGTATCTATCTTTTATGTTCTACAAAAAAATGAAATGTATAGGAAAAAGGGAACTTACTAAAAATCCATTTGCTTATAAACCTTTTTAAAACAGCAGCAAGGCCCAGGGTGCTATGTGTATGAGTAGTTAGCTACTGTGGTAGGTAACACTATCCTGATTATCTCAACTTCTGCTATTTTGATAGAATGAAAACATCCCCAGTGGTTACTTTTTTAGGACAAAAAAACCCCACACAGCACTGCAATCTCAATTATATTGTTAACTGCATACTGTAAAGTGAAAGAAAATCTTACATATGTTTCCTGACTGCAAGTATTTTAATGACTCAAACTAAGCTTGACTATGCTTTAAACTAAACACGTGGACATAAGCCAAGAGAATTTGCTAAGACAATGTTTCTTCCTTTAAGCACTGTAAGTTAAAACAAGGATTAGGCTATTGGGTAATGCTCATTAAATTGTTTTACAGCAGCATATTTTCATTCATAGCAGCTAGCAGCATGCTGAATGCTCTTGGGTCTTGGAAATGAAACTAAATTTCTTCAGCAAACATAACACTCTACTGAAGTCTTCATCAAATATGTAAAAGTAGCTGGTGAGTTAAAGTTACTCGTGATCCGCTGAGAACTGTTTCACCCAAGAGCAAATAGTTCATCCTCAGGAAGGAGAAAAGAAAACCTTTTTGTTTACTAAAAGACATTGCACTTTGCAATGGCAGCCATATAGCGTGACTGCAACCAGTGAAATTACCCCAAATTATACACATTTCCCTGCTGTAAACTGCATTTTCACATTCTAGCATTGCTCATACTCACACATATACTTAACTGCACACACCTGTGCAGTCTCATCAGAGCCAACAACATACAGCTCATGAAGTAAAGTACTCCCACAAGTGATTTTCAGGAGCAGCACTTTAGTCTGTCCCTCTGCTCCCTGTTTATTTGCTAAATGAAAACATCCCTGGTAGAGACACTACACCACAATCTACCTGAAAGATGGAAAAATATCCACTGCTTAATAGGCCAAATCTCTCCTTCTACAATCTTGGCACAGTGCTGGCAAAGTGTTTTCAAAAAGCATTTTTCAGCATTTCACTAAAACCACTTAAAAAGATGGATAATTTCCACAATGTGCATTTCTGACCTGGCACGTAACTGCATACCGACCACAATCCTGGATATCTGTGGTGCTGTGGCAGTAGGACAGAAGTGAACCAAGACCACTGAACATGAAACTACTAATGCAGCAAAATCTCCTACAAATTATTTCTCTAATATGAGCAAAAAACCCCAACCCAGTGTAAATGTAATGGTTTTCCTATGTTGAATTTTCTAGGGAGTAGCTCACAACTGCACACAAATAACCCACCAAAGACAAAGGAAACTACTTCAAAATTACAAAGCCCTGCAATTTGCATAGTAATTCTTTCTAACTAAGAAAAGAAGATATAAGTTGTTTGTTATAAATATCAGCAGGCCCTGTGCAAATAGGAAGGGCTTGCAGCCGAGCTGAGTATTTGTCGAATCAAAGCGACTCACCAGAGTTTTATTGGTACAGCTGTGGCGCATGCATTTTATCACACATGCTAATAATCCTGGTTATGGCACTAACATTTTAATCATTTGTTCTGTGGGCTTGTTTCTCAAACAATTAGCACTAATGAATGGCCAAAATACCTCAGATCATATATGTCTAATTGCAGTCAAGAGCGGTTATTGTCCACACGTACATTTCAATTCACCTCTGGGGATAATGTTTGTTAATTGTATTTCTTTATATAGCAAGTGAAAAAAGGCTGTTCACTCAAAAAGGGACTAAGTGTTCTCTTCTTTCCCTTTGTTCCCACAAGAAGCTAAAGTCACTTCAAGAGGCACTTAATCCCATCATCCATGGTTACAATTGCCTTACAGCATCAATCAAAAAGAATCTGAAGTAAAATGATGCAGCTATATTGTGTAATTAAAAGCAATTCAGGTAGTTATTGCTTGGGGCATTTTCCAGGTCCAAATACTTAAAATGGCACTGCGGGGATGCTAAATACTGTAGTGTTTTAAATTTGGTCAACTACAATATCTCACAGAGAAAAGGGAGGAATATGCAAAAAAAAAAAATCTCCTAGTGTGTATTGTAAAGCGAAAGAAAAGAGGAGGAACAGCTAACGTTTGAAGTGACAAAATCTACAAGTCTCCATATAAAAGGGAAATAAAAATATCAAGAAGAGAGAAAAGGGGAGGAGAAAGAAAAGGACGGCATTTTTTAAGGAAAAAGAAATTCCCTGCAATTGTTAAAAAGTTAACATCTGAAAAAATGCTAATGTTTCCTTCTCGCATGGAAAACAGAAGCTCACGTCACAAGCTTTACCATCAGAATACAGGTCCCTGAAATCTCTGTGCTTTCCCAGTGGAAATAAATCCAAAGTAAACTGAGTGGCTCTTCTCTGGGGGAAGGAAAAAAAAAATGAAAAGAAAAAGACTTGTGTTAAAAGTGAAGAGCTATGATATTTACTTTTGAATAAAGCCACAAGTTCGAGAAGGTACTTTACCTAACAACCGCCACTACCCCTGATCCAATTAGGCTAAAATTAAAACTGGGGGGTTATCAACATATCAAACACTCAGCTTTGCATTTTCATTTCTTCCTTTGTTCCAGACCCACTACGGTCATTTCCCTGACCCTCTGAAAACTAATTAAGAACCCCCAAACCTAACGCCTTGCCAGGGCAGGCAGAAGCCACCAGCTCTCATGGTTTGAGATCTTCTGACAAGCAGCTTTCCTTACCAGTCAAAGCACTCTGGAAAAGGCTTTGTCTGATTTTAAACTTCCCCCCATAAGACTAATACTATCTTGTACCGATGTGATGTGGAGATTTAATTCCCTGAAGGTGATGGGAGATAAACGCGTGTAAAATCCATCCCCCTATCCCTCAAGTTGGAAGAAGGTGAGAGAATAAGCCCTAACACTTTCACAGTATCCTTCGGGAGACAGGCAGTCTGCACCCAGCTGCAGGGACTGAGCGCGGTGAGCTAAAGAAATGCTCCCAAGAACTCAGCGAATTAAGAAATTTAACCCCCGT
Organism: Agapornis roseicollis; assembly: GCA_002631895.1. Classification (NCBI taxonomy): domain Eukaryota; kingdom Metazoa; phylum Chordata; class Aves; order Psittaciformes; family Psittacidae; genus Agapornis; species Agapornis roseicollis. Next base: position 86,977 of record NDXB01014184.1, read on the forward strand.
AACAACCTCCTTTGGATATCAAAAGGGACAGATTGGAGGGGGTCGCTCCCAGGAGCAGTTGCCTGCTGGAAAAACTGTAGCGGGGAGAAATGAAAAGAGGGCTTCCAAGTGACCTTTCACAAGTGCTTGTTCCAACTGATCAGGACACATCACGTTATAGCCAAAAATAGAGAGGCGAACCAAATGGGGAAAGAAGGAGAGCCCCTCTGGTAAAAAACATCACAATGCAGACGTGAGTGGAAGAAAGCAATTTAGGGTTTAAATGGAAACTGGGTACTAAATCCAAAGATGCTGATTAGTGATTTTAGGGAAAAAATGTGCCTTCGGCTGCTATAAATATTTTTTTCCTATCTCCAGTAAATTGATGTAAGTCATATAACAGGACACTAGAGAAAAGATCGACTACAAACCACGAGCTTGCACACAAAGGCTTAAAATCATGGACCCGTAAGCCATAAAATGATAAAAGGCTATCACAGGTTAAATAGTTAACCAAACTTTCTCCTCCCACCAGCACTAAACGTAAAGAAAAAAAAAAAAGGAGCTTTTATTTACCCCACCATGTTCTTTCAACTACATTTGACCCTGTTGTTTTGGTTCACTCTGAGCTCCACCATGCCTTGAATTGCTTTGACTGAAGATCAGGGCTTCTTTTTTTTCTTCGCAGTTCAAAATGGCCAAATTAGACGGCAAGGATAAAAATAAAAGGACCAGTGATGTCTCACATTACTAACATCTCCTGTTTTCACTGCAGCAAAACCAGTCTGTTTGTGAGGAAGAGGAGAGTGCTACTCTTCTGTGACTTAATAAGGGAATTTTTGAAGAGATTTAAATAATGGCTCAGGGTGACAAGGGCTGCTGCTTCCTACTAATGGCAACAGGCTGCTTCTCTCGGGCAGCCTGTGTGTGTGTGTTTGCTATCATCCAAGGTTAATTGGTGTCCTGTCTTGGGGAGCTTTAACATATGTGACATACAGTCGAGGGTTCACTCCCTTCCTTATGGTGTGGATGACTCTGAATGCCTCCTCATGCTCACAAAGTATTCCTGAGCTGAGATGTGCCTTACTTTGCTTTAACCATTAGCAAAGTTTATGGATCCTTGGGATGCTTTCTGCTGCTCAGTCAAACCCACACCACTGCAGGGCAATGGGAAAGCACTCTGTTTAAACAGTCTGTGACACATTCACTTCAACACATTTAAGCAAAGGAAGGTGTAGCTAAGATAAAAATTAATTTCCGTGTTTTCTGAAGATATATTATGTATGAAGATACATAAACACTAAATATAAATAGGTTTGAACTTTTAATATCTACAAGTAAGTTTTAAGTGCTTTCATTTATTTGACTGATATTTCTATGTTTTCCCAACAAAAGCTCTCACACTACATAGTTTTTACAGAATTGCAACAGCTGAGACAGAAAATTACAACACATTTTAAATAACAAAAGCATCCCACAATAAAGATGAAGATTCAATACCATACCAAGAGGTTTAGAAAGGAGTACACATAAAATAAGCCTTTTTTAAGATGTGCATTGAGAAGCAAGAAGAGATTACTTTGGATGTATGACATCAGTGTATGATTTGCTTTGATTTATTACTGTTGTGTACAAACCAAGCCACACCAAGTGTGCTGAGGGCTGTGCAACAAAAAGGAAAAAAACATGGCTTCTGGGGTCAAGCATCTTTCAGTTCAGGAGGAGTGTTAGGATGCTCCAGGATTAGCAAACTGTCCTAGACTATCCCATGCCAAACTCTGTTTTGGGAAGTGAATTTATAAACCCCACAAATCTGTGATGGTTGAACTGTTATAAAGTCAGACCCATGTTAGCGGCCTCTGCAGAAAAACTGAACTTTGAGGAAATTCTTTATGTCAATTTCTTCCTCCAGTTCTCCCCTCCACCTCACTGCTGGGCACTTCTCTTCCTACTAATTCTGCCCTAATGTTTTCAGACACCCTGGCCCTGCACCCATTGTGTCTCTATGTACACATATGGAAAAACTGATAATAAGGTTTGGACAGAACTTGTTTTCCCACTGAACATGCTTTTCCCCTCTTTCCTTTCCTACTCCCTCCTCTTCCTTCTGTGCTGGTGCCAACATGAGGATACAGGGAGCATCCCCACCACTGAGCTCTCACAACCCGTACAGCTGTGTGTGCACTGGTTAAATGCTGCAAGGTCAAGATTGAGACCAGAATTCGAAAATTCAGTGCTAATCACCTTCATTACAGTCTGCTTCCCAAACAGCCAAAGCCTCCTGAGCAGTTTAGGAGAAGGCTGTTAATGACTTATATCTAAAATAAGAAACAGGCGCTTGATAAAGTCAGAATCAATAAAGTGTCCTTCCTGCCTGTTAAATGACTGCTGTAACACAGAGCCACTATGTTCACCAAAGCCTATGCAGGTTAGATATCCATATCTGCCCAGCATGAGAGAAAGGGAAAACAGTACAGTCCTTAAAATCAGTTCTGATTTACATCTGAGTTAAACCAAAATTACTCTAAAGACATGCCTGAAAATATTTAGCAGAAGAAAACAAATCAATATACCGGTGCTGCAGAAGTCATAAGAAAGAAGAAATCTGTCACCCACTTTGGATCTTTCAAACTTTCTGATTCTTTTTTTTTTTTGTGACAAACTGTGGTCTTTGTAATTTCGGCTGTGAGGGGGTCATTTTATAAACTGGGGTCCCCTTCACACTTCTGAGAATTTTTCAATAAACAGGCCGTATTTTATCTTGATTTGCAATTTACGGCAGTCTACACTTAGCCGAAGCACAAGCAGCTCGATGATTCCTGTACTTAGAAACGTATGTAAATTATGCTCCTAAATAAAGCACAGACATTTTTACTACTTAGGAAAAACAAAAATAATATTGCAGTCTTCTCTGCATTTTGAGACTGCTCCTGTAAACTCAGTCAAGCATGTGCTTAGCCCAGATAAATCAAAAGGACTAGTCAAAACACTTAAAATTAACCATGTGCTTAAGTGCCTGCAGGACTGGGAATGAATTTTGGATTGTGAAACTGTTCCATTTCCATGTGTTCTCATACTATATGTGAGCCAACCTGCTATTTTCAAGTTCTGGCACAGAGACTCGTGCAAAACTGAGACTTAGATGAACGCAGATGCAATCCAGCTAGTGAAAATATTTTAAACAATATAGAGATGCTCAGTCTCAGCTGGGAGGGGGGGACCTGCATGATATTTTCAGAGTAAGATTAAAGCAAAAAATATGATCTATGTTTAGCTAAGTGTTATTTTGTATAAGAATTGTTATGATGCACAAGAGTAATTTTGTATTAAACTGATCTTACTCAGAATGGTTTCTGTGCCAAACAACTGAGCAGTAAAGAACAATTTAGCAAACAACTAGTAAATATGAAACCACTGTAGAACAGAACTAAAATGTGCCACAATTGCATCAAAACAATAAAATGCTGCAATTACATCAAAGCTGATGCAATATGACAGAAAAAAGGACGAATGCACAATGCCATTAGTCCAACAGCAAGTGTAGCGACACTAATTGAAAACCAACCGCTCTCTGCTTTTGAATACAAGCCTGGTGGAAATTTTGAAATACTTCCTAAATGGACAATAAAGAAGAACACTTGGAAATCCTGCAGGGCTCCAGGCAATGCTTAACTTCAGAAATGTCTACAGGCAGAAATACTACGCTGCAGTATTGCTCAGGATGGCACAAACAAGCATCTGTGTTTATTTTTTAACTACTCAGATTTATAAGAGCAATGAAATCCCTACATAGGCATTTTATATTGACCTGATATGGACTTACTGTTTTAACCAGCTTTTTAACTAACTCCACAAGTTAATAAAGGCAACTACATGAATCCTGACTGCCTATACATTAAGATAAGAAAAACATTCATTAAGCAATATCCAGACTGTTTTAATTACAGGAATATCACTCTTATTTGTAGCATAATGATCGTTAAGTACAGTATAACATTTTCTTAAAATGCCCCAGAGGCAGTTAAACTCTTGATTAGCTATAAAAAAAAATCTCCCTTAACTTCAATCACAGGAGTCAATGCCCACTGCAATGAAATTCCAGTACTTTTAATCATACAAAAATGTCATAGACGTATGTAAATCTTATTAACCATGAAAACATTATATAAGATCAAATGAATTTTCTATCTCTACTCAGTGTTAGTAAAATGTAGGAATCTTTCTATGGTAGTTGTGGTAGTAACAGTAATAAGCCTAGACCTATTTCCTGTGAGAATGAAATCAGTCGAAACCCAGATGTTATTTCATTAATATCAAAAGATAGCACGGAATGCCCCTAACTTCTGACATCTATATTTGAATGCCTTTAACCATGTCCCTGACCAATTATCCAAAGTTTAAACATACTAAACTAGTAGCAGTAGTGGGATTAAATAACCTTATGGAGACTGCAAAACATTCTTGATCTCCGGTAAATAAACACCTGGCAAAGCTTTATTATCCAATAGTATTTCCTTTTCCTTCTGCCTTATTCAGTATATTACAAGAATTAACATTATTAATGCCTCTGTACAGATGACTATGAAACATATAAATTTTCTTCAGTATTTACCCTGTAGCAGCCCATTATTCCATACATCTCTTAAAAAAAAACCCTATTATTTTTTTTGTTTGCTAACAGCACCAAAAAATTCAAAAAATCAAGAACAATGTGATGCATTAAAAATGGCAACATTTTTCAAGTGCCCATTGAAATACCACTTTCTGGTTCTTGTGTTTCTGGTTTTGTATTTTCAAGCTTTTCCTTGCAACAGCCAAAGCCAGAAATTTTCTTCAAAAGCAAGATAAAAAAAAAGTGAGATTTTTAGGAAGCTGTGCTTAAAGGAAATACAAAATATTGTGAAACTAATGATAAAAAGATGACAATTGTCAATTTGTTTTGATCTGCCACATCTGAAGGATGCTTCTATTACAGGGAAACAGGCTTGCTAATCTCTATCTCAGCAGTGGTCCTCCAAAATCATCTCCTTGGTAGGGTCAGTAAACTAAAAATGGTCAGTTTAGTGTCCACCAGCCTCTTGAGGCTTAGCACCCCTCTAGCCAACGAGTTCCCCTTAGCGTGTGATAAGCCTTTGCATGGCACTACCCTGAAAGGAACGAACCCCTCACACTGCTGAACTGGTGGATCAGGTCCTGCCCTCTCCATGGGTGCATATTTGGGGTGTGTAGTCAAAGCCCAGGGAGCACCCTCCAATGGGGGGGATTCAGCCATAACCTTCCTCTTCACTCAGGCACTTCATTAACTTCCTTGAGAAGATGAGCATGCTTGGAGGAGATGAACCCCACCCGGGAGTGTCCACAGCAGGGAAATAACGTGAAGGGCCACACTGGTCCTATCATGACAACCCATCTTACCAAGGATGAGCTTTGCTCTGTAAGCAAGCTCAAACACCTTAAAAGTGCCAGACCTACCAGGGCAGATAAGACAAAGGTGTGATGAGGAAAAATATTGGCCAAGGGATACATTTTAATCCTAAATGCAGCAGCCTGCTGTAGAAAAACCCACTTCTAAGCCACCTTTGAAATTTAGTAATCTAAACATTTCCACAGAATTCATCAGATTGGCTTTGCCACATCCCAGGACACTTAGAAACTGGTCATAAAAGCATGGCCCACAGGTCCCCTCTGCAGATTCCCCCACTTAGTAAGTCCCATCCCATTTGATGGTCAGTCACCGACATGGGCACTTCAAATATCAAGAGTGGGAGAGAGATGGGGTGAAAATCAACTCCTCTGCCAATCAGAATGATTTTATTTTTGAAAAAAAGCTCAAATTATCAGCTAGCAGCCCCTTTTAGGGCACTGACAGCACCTGACAGGCCTTGCTCTGTGTAAGTGAGACTTCAAGCTCTCTTACTGCATGCTCTGTGGGAGTTTCTTATCTGTGTTTTCCAGGTGAGATTACTTGTGTGGTTATGGTTTCTACAGCATGTATTTACTGTGGCTACTGAAGTCAGTGAAAAAGCCAACTGAAACTTAGGTAAATCTCAAAGTTGCTCTCCTTGCCACCATCCTTGTTTCACAGGATGCCCCTTTTCCACTCATACCTCAGTTTTATTGAATGTGGATTTCCTACCTCACTGCCTCACAACACACATTGTCATCATCTGTCCTCTCTCTTAGAATCAAAGGAAAAAGAGTCACCAAGCACACAGATTGCTCAGGAGGGCTGTGAAGAAGAAATCCTTCCAGACTGAATTTAGGAATGAGGATTTTTTTTTTTCCTCTAAATTCTTCACACAGGCTTTTCAATATTTGTTTAAAAATAAGTTAAAACCAGAAGTACACTGCCTTCCCTCCAACCTACACAAATAAAGAAAATGGCTCTTAGTTCATAATGATAAATAATAGATGAGCAAAAGTCCTGGATTGCAAGAAAATACAATCTATAAGGAGAAATAGGATTAGGTCTACTTCATACAGCAGTTTTTATGACATTGAAATGAGCAACTGTGTTTCTTGAAGGAAGTGTTATAGCACTCCACATCTGTATAAAAACTGAACAACATACAGACTCTTTGAACTCACTGATATATAACCTTGTGGAAAAAAACTCCCCAAGAAAATCTGTAAGGCATCACTTGGTTTTCCTTTAAAAATGTTCTTTAACAATGTCTGACATGAATACAGGTTCAGACTTAAGGAAATGACATATTTAGATGACATATGTCTTTTATCCTCTACTGGATAAAGAGAAAAAATATTCCACTGCTGTATCTGGCTGCTTTGTTTATTTAGGTATCATTCTAGATATGCTTTAGTGCAAAGATGAAATAATATCATTGAGGTACATTTTAATTCTGCAGAACAAGTCAGTAATATGCACTAATATTAAGAAAGAAAGTTGAGATTTTATATATAGAATTTGGATGTCTTGAAGTGTCAGTTTTAGTCTCACACCATTCCTTGTTCATCCTCATCTGCTTCTTTGTTGATAAATAGGATGTAATGGATGTGTTAATTTTTATCTTCACAAATAACAATTTAGGTGAGCTAGTGTGCGTCAGTAATGGTAAGACTTGCCAGAGACTAGCATCAGATGCTCTGGGAGAAAACAGTGGCATAACTACTCTCTTCTCCAGAACACATCCAGCAGGCAAAGTATTTCGTCCTTTTTTTTGTGTCATTTGAATTTAAAGGACAAAATGTAAAATAATAACCTCACTAGCTCTAGGTGCAAGCAAAACACTGGACAGACAGTTTAATATCCCTTTTCTTAAAGGTAAGGTTTTATTTTGGCTTGCAACCACAATAGTCAGAGGTGAACTTTTATTTATATGTGTGTATGCTTACATTTATGTGTTTATGTGCCTGCATGTGAAGTTAGTTATTTAGGCACATATAAATGTGCATATATATATATATATATGTCCACATGTGTGTGTATAAAAAGACTCAGTGTGGCATAGTACAACATTAGATCGGNGTGTGTATGCTTACATTTATGTGTTTATGTGCCTGCATGTGAAGTTAGTTATTTAGGCACATATAAATGTGCATATATATATATATATGTCCACATGTGTGTGTATAAAAAGACTCAGTGTGGCATAGTACAACATTGGAAAGTGGCAAAAGGAAGTATCTTCCAAAAATCCAAGAAATAATCAAACTTGGTTTTCCACAACTTTTAGTCTCAAATATTTCTCATACTTTGCTAGTATAAATTGCTTTTTCCTGCATCTACAGCAGAGGCATTAGTGTGGGAATTCTCCAGTGAAATATGAAGTCTCCTGAGCACTGAATGTTGTTCCACCATTAGTTATTGGTGACAGTGCTTTGCTTTAGCAACACTTGTGGTCTCTTACCATCATCACACACTTTACATTCACACGCTGCGGGCATCCCACATGTCTTTCAAGTACAGGTGTGACCCTGCAGATTTACAGCTACTGTAGACTGAAGAAATGTCTCAGTGAGCCAGAGCAGCTCTGCCCTTAATATTACTGCATTCTGTCTTTGCCCAATTCCTGCCAGAACAAAGAAAGTAACATGCTATTTCACACAAGTGAAATTCCTTCCATTTAATTTCTTGGAGCTCAACATTTTTAGCCATAAGAAAGTAAGAGAATGATCTCACACCTTCCTTTCCTTGCCCCTGCTCAGATTACTATTGAAGGGCAAGGAGGGAATTTAGGGTCTGTTTCACCAATACTCCACCAGTATACGTTAATGTATACATTGCCAGGTGGGAAAAAAGACAACTTTTTAGCTAAAATAGCCATTTACAGTACCAGCCAGATGCACTAAAGTGGGGAACTAATTTCTTTATTCCCTTCTGAAGAGCAGCAGGACATGAGTAGGCATTCCTAAACCATGATGATCCTGAGTATTTTCCAGCCTAATTGATTCTATGACCTGTTCTCCACTTCACTCCTNCAGATGCACTAAAGTGCACTTAAAAAGGCGAGGGGGGAACTAATTTCTTTATTCCCTTCTGAAGAGCAGCAGGACATGAGTAGGCATTCCTAAACCATGATGATCCTGAGTATTTTCCAGCCTAATTGATTCTATGACCTGTTCTCCACTTCACTCCTGAGACTGCATGGTTCCTGTGCCCACGGTGAGCTGCAAAAACCACAGCTGAGCCATTTACAAAAGGTGGGAACAGTGAAGAGAGGCTTGTCCTTGGGAAGACTTCCATGCCCATCTTAGATACCCGAACCTAAATGAAAATGCATTTAGGCTATTTTGCATAGGTGGAAGGTAACTACCACCACCACTAGTGCTAGTACTGTGTTGAAATCATTTCTCTGTACATTACAACAATGACTTCAGAGTAAATGTTCAGTTGCTGGACATTCCTGATGCTCTACAAGGTAAGTCCCAGCATTCAGCACCCTCAAAGAGAAAAACACACCTGGTGCAATCTAGCCTGAAACCCTGCTTCTCCAACAAATAAAGTTGTGTTTTGGTGTCTTTTAAAGATATGTTGCCTCTGTTCCTGTCATAAGCAGAGATAATGTAAAAACCATTTTCCCATCATGAGAAGAGTCTTACCTGCTAACTTTAACATTTCAAGAATGTTGCTAGGTTTTGATCCACAGAAAGGATATTATAAATATTAGTAGGTACGGTAGTAGGTACATTCATGTCTTAGGAGTTTGCATTAGTCTGAAATAAATAACCAGTAGTTAAGTTTTATGTGATTTTAGATATAGCAGTCTTAAAACACTTCATTTTATTATTTTCTAATCTCTGCAAAAATGCTGCCCATTATGAAGAAAGCAAACAGAAGACATGCTTTAGACCAGGATGGATTGAATTTTGGAGAAGTGAAGGTACAAGAGGCTGGAGAGACAAGGAAAACTTGAGGCAGCTGCAGCCTGTTACTCAACTGAACATGTACATGTCTTCATTCAAAATGCATTTTTATTACTCTATACATCTTTTCAATTGCTTGAAAACCAACAAGCCAACATTTAACATAGCACAGAGAGTATCAGGGTGGCTTCGAATGCAGGGATGATGCAGTACTTTGGTAAGACTGCTTGGGTATGAAGGCCAGTAAGGAAGACTCTACAGTGGGAAGAGAATAAATGGGTAATTGTAGGCTGCAAGAAGCCAGGTCTGGCAGAAGGGTGAGGTGAGGAAAATCCAGGAACTGGACAATGTAGACAGGAAACCTGGAGCCAAAGACATGCAATGGGCAACCCAAAGACATGCAATGGGCAACTCTACAGACGAGCTAAAATAAGAGAGGCAATCCTGGACAGCAGTACCCAGCAAGGCAGGGTGGCCCAGTTGGCCAGGAGAGGGGTGACAAATTCACAGGGTCTCAGTGAGGTGGTCCCTGATGGCCAAAGGGAGGAGTGGGTTTTGTGCAAGTGGCGAGGCAGACAGTGCCAGGATGTGATCCTATCCAAGCCACCCACCACTGGAGAAGACCAGGGCAGACTGGGGAGGACTGTGAGGGACACACAAGTACAGAAGGTGAGACTGTGAAACAGAAAGCAAACCGTCAACCAGGGATGCAAAAAGGGAGCCATGGCAGGCATTCACTTCGAAAGTCAGAAGAAAACAAAGCCAAAAGCAAGACTGAAAGAGTAAGGTGAAGATGCAGTTAAAAAGAAAACAAGCAAACAATCAAAAACAAACAAAAAAGAAGAGGGCAAGGTCAGTGGAGATTTTGGTGAGGCAAGCATCAATGAAAAGCAGGGACCAAGGAATCTCTTGACATGGCATCACAGACAGAAAAAATGTATTAACTCAGGACAGCCAGATGCATCACTTACGGAAACCAAGAGTAGCCTGCATAAGTCTTGGAGTATGAAGCAGTGGAAAGGGGTTTCAAGGATAGGGAGCACAGGGGAGGAGCAGAAAGCAAAAAGGAGACAGTGGGACCTTGATTTAAGCCTTGATTAAGCACAACGTGAAGAGTCTGAGCACTCTAATAATATCACTTGACTAAGCACCTTCCTGAATCAGGGCTTTTTTCAGGAGCCTTCTAGTCAAAGACTGGAGAAGAAGTTGCGTAAACCTCATGGAACAAACGGAGGTTTAGCACACAGAATGGAAACAAAATAAGAACTTCAATGTTGACCCCAGAAATTCTGAAACCCTCTAACTGTGACCTGTCACCTCACTTCACAGAGAAAGCAGGAAAATGTTTTTACTTGCCCTACACTCTGATTTCCCACACACAAGTGATCATTTTCATTTAAGCATCTACATTGTTTTGCCAGCACTTCATGTTGCATAAAAATAAAGTAACTTCAGCTTCCTGCAATGCAGTGCAAGTGACTGAACTTCCCTTCAGTAGCCAGAAATGCATCCATTAAATGTGTGAAATGCTAAAGGTAACGGTGTCCAACAATAGAAAATGAGGCAAAAGTAATTTAGACCAACCTCGGGAACCAGTTTGCCAAAATTATGGGTGGATGCTAGGGGAAAAGGACAATTAATACAGGGACAGATGGCTAAGCGAAAACAAAAGCCATTATCTAAAACCTGGCTAAGGAAAGCTTAGCAACTGATTGTTTAACAGAAGCAATTAAAGAACTTGATGATATCAATAGTTTTGATTCTAAGGAATACAAAATGGAGGACTTGCTGCCATTTGTGGCAGCATAAAATACTTGCTGTGCTCATGTTAAATATTAAGGTGTACACATTTTACACAAAATGGGTATTTTTCATCCCTGTTAGAGGGTGGATTAGAAAATGCAAACAAACTCTAAACTGATAATAAAAGCTTTACTGACTTGTTGAGCCTTAGGAGCAGGGTAACAGGGTAGACCATAACAGGGTTCTGACAACAGTGTTTCCCTCCCATCTTGATTCCTCCCCCAGCACATGCATATACATAGCTCTGGAAAACTGTACTGGGACAAGAAGGCCAGTGCTTTGTTTGTGTCCCCACACAGGTGAAGGGTTACTTCAGAACAGCAGCAGCATTTTCAGAAGGTGCCCAACCTCACTGATGGCCACCATGGAGCAAGACTTGGGGGGAAAATCATGGGATGTGGCCTGACAGCAGGCATTGTATTGCGCAGTTAAGTCGCTCTACCCTGTACACCAGAGAATTAATTCCAAATAGATGTCTGAATCTCTATCTGCAGCTTCAGCACACACACTGCTCTCTCAAGACAGCACTGCATGAAAAGTTGCACAATTCATGAAAATGTAGCCTTCCATCAGCTTTACACAGCACAAAATGATGGCCAAATGTGTCTGCCATCACTGGCTCATAGGAACTGTTTAAACCAATAGGCCTTATTCATACAAGCAAGCAATCCTCAGTTCTTTTTCCATCCTTACACGTACTTTAATTATTTTACTAACTAACTGACATCCATTGTTTCAGCATATCATGTCTCCATGGTGGCACCATCAGTTTGCAATAAAGGTTCCTTTTAAGAACAGAAACAGCTTCTTAATTTTGTTATTAAAAAAAAGTTAATAATTACAGGAACACTGACAGTGTTGCTATAGTTACGACTATATCAGCCTTTCACTTACAACTCCCTGTTTTCAAGGGTCAATAACTCAGTTGTCAAAAATCCCACTGGGCAGAAGCCTGACACACATCGTAGACATACATTAAAAAAATGCATAAATAAAAATTGGCTGTTTCATGCTTGTGAATATTCTGACTCAGGCTAGTCTTTCCAAGTGATATTTTGGGGGTTTATTTTATCTTTATATATATATATATGTATGTATGTATATGTATACACTTTTTGGCAGGTTGATAGCCTTTTAGGTGCCCGTGTTGCTGGCTGCTGCCAGAGGAAAAGGAAGAAGAGCCACTGCTTTTTCCTCCATCCATTTCATCCCCCCCCACCAGAAAAGAAGCAATTCTGGATATGCCAGCTATGCTCTCAACAAAACTTCCCAAGGAGTTTTAGGCAAAAAAGCTTCATGCGCATGTGCAGCAGCTGGATTACCACAAAGACCATAACGGCCCTAAGAGCCGTTACGGTATATCAAGTGAGTAAACCGAAAACTAAGAAGGATTTACACAATGACCATAGTGGCTCCCTGGGAGCCGTTACGGTCTATCAGGTCAAAAATCCACTTTTTAAAGAGCGCCTAAATATGTGTATACCCAACAGGGCCTTGAGTCTCCGGAGCGACTATCACACACGCTTTCAAAATGAGCCGGGGAAGAGAAGAGAGATTACACCAGACAACGTAAATAGAGAAATTTTTTACAATGAATAAAAGATAGATCATGCAAATTCTGAAGCTCTATATTTAAAGGGAAAAAAAGTGCATGTTTAGTTGGGAAATAGGACGCAGCGCTATTTCTTCATTGTCAAAACAGGTCCTTTTAGTTTGTGGTTTGTTTTTTTTTTTTAAATAAGAATTAAATGAAAAAGGAATTTTCCCACCAAACCCAATTACTTTTTAAAATAAAAGTTAGGTTTCATGAGGTATAGAAATACTACCGTTGCAGCTGGGTCCAGAGTTGCAGCTCTGCTGCATTTCAAGTCTCCAGCCATACTGCAAGTTAGTAACACAGTTCAGCTTTGCCTTTTACTTCTCTCCCATTGTGTCAGAAAATGAACAAGTCACTCGAGACAGTAATTTTCTCTGTAAAAGTCATCTCTATTTTCTCAAAAAATAAATCTACAATAAATCATAAGCCTACTTACTTTTTCTTCTTCCCCTTTCCTTTACAGGCCATATTTGTTCCTGTAGCAAACCTGTAAGAGAACACTTTCTCTCTATGACCTGAGATAACGGTAATGTTGAAAGAATGGCCTCACTTGTCAAAGATTAGAGGGCTGTCTGCAGCCTACACTCCTCTTTACTAGAGCCAAATAGGCCCAATAAATGCTAATACTCAGCATGACGCATCGAGAACGTTAAGCCTCAACACTGACTAAGAAGAAAGTATCACAAATTTACTGAAATTATCTATAGCACAATAGAGAAGAGAAGGAATTAATCAAAGTCTCTCTCTTAATGCAATGCTTGATTGAACTATCCCAATCCCTTTTTAAATAGGATAACCTAGTGGCAAGTGACCCCAATGACACATCCTAGAGAGGTACACAAGTACCACTTGTTCGATTTTTTTTCTTTTATGACCTCATTAAGAAGGATTTTGAAGATTGTTCCTGAATATGAGAACAAAGTGTCTGAAGATATCTCTAGCTTTTCATGTCTTTAGCCTTTTGCCATTGAAATGGCTTTTGAACAAGTGCTTATAAACTAAGTAGGTGCACAAGAAAAAGAAAATGAAATTGGGTAAAGCTACCTTTTCTCAAGTGCAAAGACTAGCTAAGTCTCCAAGAAACAAGAAAGTTTTGCCAAGACAAACTCATGATCAAATCTACCCCCGCCCCATTCTCCCTCTCTCTCCTTCCCTGCTATAGACCCCATTAATTAGGTTTGGTGGCAATTTTCCCTTCCTTATCAGGGAAGACAGAGTGTGCCAAATCTGGTAGTGTGAAAATACCCCATCGCCAGTAACGTTTTTTCCTAAGTGTTTGTTGATTCCACGCTTGGATTTAATATCGAGGATTATATTTTATAACCAGAAACAAACAAACAGATTTATAACTGAAGACTGAAAGGCAAACAGCAAAAAAAAGCAAGCCAAGTACTGAACCTAAATGTAGCATTTTTATTGACTTCTTAGAAACCAAATAACCTGGCATATTAGTGTGTGCATTCTGCAACAGACATTCAGCCCCATTGTACTACTTAGAAGAGAATAAAAAGAAACCCTACTGTTTGAAATCCAGCGGAACATCCCCACAACAGAGCACAACTGTTCCCTCATGCATGAATGGGAAGGAGATGAAAGAAAAGATGGACTTCTGAGGTACAGCAAAAAACAAAGACAACAAAAGTGCTGATCATGAGGGAATGACACAACTCATTGCTGCAAAAAGGATGAGAGAAAGGAGCTCAAACAATGGTGCAGACAGCTAAGTGACATGTAGAAGAATTGAAAAATCTACAGAAGTGTCTTTTCTTTCCACACTTGACGAGAAACAATTAAATGTTGGTACATCTGTCATAAAAAAGATAACTGAAACCTGTTACTATCATTATAGATGGTAACTTAACTACCAAAACTGTAACTGTCCAATTAAATGTTGCCCCCTCTGTTATCTACAACACTTGCTAAAATGTAAAACACTCTTTAATGCTTGTGATGATTTACTACCAGTGTAGCAGCTACAAGCCACAGAGCTGAACTGGCACGTTTTATAAGGTAGATATGTAGACTTTAGGGTACCTACATCTACTTGTACACACTCAGATAGGGGAAAACAGGCACACAGGGGTGCACGCAGGCTCACATGCGTGAGCGCACACATTCATCCACACACTCTTGCACACCCACCAGCGAGAATGAATTCTGCAAGCAGATGAGGTTTTTGATAAGGAATCAAAAAACAAAACAAAACAAAACCAAACCAAACCAAACCAAAAACCCCCATGAATAATTGCCAGAAGCCTCACTAGATGTTTATGCCCTGAACATCCACCAGTCTGCAAAAACAACGCTGTGCTGAACTAACCCATTGACTGTTGCTACTTGCTTTGTAACACGCAACATCCCACAAAACTGCAAAGCAGTTATTGACCCTGTCAGAATACCTGATTAATGGATAAATGCTGTAATTGATTAGCAGAGAAGTGTGAATTAAAACAGAATACAGCATCAATAATGAGCCGCTGACAAAAGGTAGCCGACATAAAATGTAAAATGGTAGCCTGCAGCCATAAAATGTAAAATGGTAGCCTGCAGCCATATCTCATCAAAGACATGCATTTCTTAAAAACATGCATTCTTTAGGCTTTTCGCTTGGTAATGATTAAACCGCCAGCAAAATGTTATGGGAACTTCTCATGAATCCACCTGCATACATCACGCCAGGCAAGGCAGTTAAATGCCTCCATTATCCTCTGGGCTTCTCTACCCTTAAAGAAATGCTCTGCTTTCCATTTTATCCCGGTGAGCTGTGATTTTGGAGCAGCGCTTGCTGCACTCAGGGCTGCCTTCAGCGGAGTGAGCTGGCAATCTCCCAGTTCGTAGGTACACGAGGGAGTCCCACACCGGTGTAATGCTGAGGAGACAACTACAATCACCACATTGTTAAACTTGTTTTCCATTCCTTTAAGGGCCTTAGGAGGCCAAATGATCCCACTTTTGTTCCTTTTTCTTTCTGATTTAATCCTACTCTAAGGTCCTATGTTATGCCTGACATTATATGAAATAGATTATATAGATTTTATATAGAACCCGCAAACACACACGAGATGTTTCTCCACTGTGGGAATTCAAGTTTAGTAACGCAGTGTGAGAAGCACTGAGTTGCTTCTTTTCATGGCACCTGTGTTGGTCTTCCCATTATTTAGCCACTATGCATTATTACTCTGTGCATTAGGTAAGTTGACTCACCTAATGTAATGCCATCAGACATATCAAAGCTGTTCTGGTACAGGCAGAAAAAGAAAAGATTAGCTTGAGTAGAGCACTTAATGCAATTATGTTGCTCTGACTTCCTGAGCTAGCTCACTCAGAAGTAATTTAAGCATTTCTACATGACATTGCATTGTATCCAGCAAACATAGCCTCTTGCTCAAAATGCTTCTTGCAACAGGGTAAGTCTCTTGGAAGTCTCTGTGTTGTACTTTTCCCCCTTTAAGCTAAATACCCAAAGTTGTTAAACTAAAGATACCTGCTTGATCTTTCTGTATGGAAAACACAAATAATGAAAAGCAAGAATGGCATTACTATCTTGTAATAATTCTGTCCAAATTGTCTTTAATCTGATTTTGTCAATTTGATGGCTGTTTTACATTCCTCTGCAAAATATAATGTATTTTTGTAACAGTTCTACAAGCTCATAGATACATATTCAGAGATATAATCACTCAGAAATCCACACCTTTTGAGGTAATCCTTTCTTTTTTCTGTCAGCTAACCATGAGGTTTATTTTGGCTGCAGAATTGTTTTTCTGCTTCCCCTTGTGCTTCGGGACTGCTCCTTCTCACTGTCATCATGACTTTTTCAGTTTAAATAATTTCCCAATTCAGGAGCAAACTTCATCCCACCTCACACTAGTAACCTAAAGCATTACTTGTGTAGGTCACCCCTACAATCAACTAGGAGAATCAGACATGTACAAAGAACAAGTCATCTAGCAAGCAAGCTTGGAATTTCTGGGATAGAAGACTTGCCCTCCTGCTGCCCCTCCTTCCCATTACTGACTGTGGAAGTTTCCCGAACAACTTGCACTTTCAAAGCTACAGCTATGGTTCTGTCTTAGCAATTTAAGATAACTGCAATTAAGAAAGCTTTTAGCCCTTCTTACTGCATTGCAGTGCCCTCCATTCTCAGCAGCTAATTGTGAGGAACAGGGATACAGAAACAAAGTGTGCTCTGATGGGTCCCCACCCCACTGCAGAACATCTCCAGTCCAGGTTGAGCCCCCTCACAGGCATTTCTTTGTCCTAAAACATGACTGGACAAGAGGAGGAGCAGGTCACTGTATATATGAGCATGTCCCAGGGAAGGGGAGCCAGGGTCCTCCCTATTGCCTATGTTGCCTGAGAGATCCTGCTCTCCAGGATACCAGCTGTTTTCGGGAAAGCTGAGGCATAGGTAAATTCTGGTCATATGAAAAGCCATTGGTATTTCTTTCTTGTTCAGCTTCAACATGAGGAATAGCGAATGCTCCACTAATACAGCAAATGGCCTGACGACTTGGGCCTTTTTGGAGTGGCATGTTTGAACCTGCTTAGGGTGGTGGTGGGACTGAGCCCAGATCTCACTGCCTAGTCAAGTGGGGTGGCACTGATATATCAGAAAGCACTGATTTTTTAAGAATAAAACAAGGAGACCTACTAATAGCTCAGCTATTCCTTGGAACTGCTTTACGTACCTGGCTGCAGGGGGCCTGCTGGTGCTGGATCCCGAGTGCTGGGGGACAGCTGCCCATAGCCCTGATGCAGAAGGTTGCAAACAAGAATGGAAGAGCTCACGCCATCTGCAACCATGTAGAAAACACCAACATCCTACTGCTTGTTATCAAACTCAGAACAGTTTGGGTTCCTTTTTTTTCAGGTATGAAATCTTGCCTCCTTTTCTCAGATGTTTTTATATTGTACTGTAAAATATGAAACCTGGTTTTAACTTAAAAGCATAACATGATTCCAGCAGCCCAAAAGAGGAGCCTACCAAAAAAAAGCACTGAAAAGAGGCAAAGTTCCATCAAGTTTAATGGAAACAGGATTAGGCCCTCTAACGTACTTTGTTTTTTTTTTTGGCAGGGAAGGGGAGAGCCGAAACTGTGGCAGCTGAAGGTTCAGCTTGATCCCCAGAACTTTTAAAGAAGACATTCTTCCCCACGGCTATTGTCAGAGCTGGAGACAAAACAAGTAGAGGCCCTTTCAGCTTCTGAACTTAGCCAAAAAGCCATTTGTAACTCCTGCAGAGCGGTGCTTTTATAGGTCTGGGCAAAGTCCATAAAGATTTTCTCTCTTTTTCACTCTCTTTTGGAAGATCTAGTTAGGATCCAGAGAGTCAGCTCAGAAACTAGAAAAAACACTTCAGCAAAACAGTGATAGAAGGATCTCTAAGCACACTGTTTTAACAACAATTTTCTGACTCCGAGTTATATTTTACTGGCCTCCACACACACATACAGTGGTCATTGCTTCAGACATTGTTCTCCCTGAATTTTTGGTTGTTTGGGTCTTTAGATATCTCAGTGTATGGGTTATAAAGCAGTTTTGGAGTCTAATTTTGTTTCTAGTCCCTTAACATTACAGACCTGCAACACAGTTTTACAAAAAGCATCTTAATACCAATTAGTAGGTGCTAAATTTTTCTTCCTAATAAAATCCAATCAAATTGGCCAGATGAGAGGGGTGCAGGAAACTACAAAGGAAACATCAAGGTAACAGCCTTGCTCTGGTTTTGTATCCGACCAGTGGGGCAAACTCAGTTTCCTGGAGTATCCATCTGACTGCACCGTAAGGGCTGCCTGAGTGTGAAGGCTTTAACTAAAATAGTGATTCTAGTACCTGGGGGATCAGATCATCACGTAAAAATACCTTCCCTCCTCCAGCAAACACAAATGGAACTGTTTGCTATGAACAAGGAACAAATCCTACAGAATGGAACAGTATAAAAAGACATGCAGTCAAACAGACAGAAAAAATGAGATGTACAAAGAATGATGGAAGGACACCAGAGCCATGTAATTAGTATCAGAGCAGAAAACAAAAATGAGCATTTTATCAATGGAGAACGTTTTAGAACCCCCCACAGCCATCATTCCTGATAAAACATAGCTCCCATAAAATCTCCATTTATTTTCATGACTGAATAGAAAAAAAAAAAAAAAAAAAAAAAAAAAAAAAAAAAAAAAAAAAAAATTAAAT
>NDXB01014184.1:106020-118503 GCA_002631895.1 Agapornis roseicollis
AAAAAAAAAGGCAACAAAAAATTGTCATTAGCTAACTTCTGGTACACATTTAAAAAGAAGCCCTTTGTTTAGATACATCTTGTGCCCATGAGAATGCATGGCAAAATCAATGATAATCACAAGGTTTTCAGGCAATGGTGTATCCAAAGCCTGCTAAAACCAAACACAATCTCTAATGTGTGCAGGTGTTGAACAGTTACATTGGTAAGCAGAGGGGACTGGCTGGCTTATATGCATGTTTACAGCAGTGGTGGATGAGTTACATTTGAGTGAGTTAGAGTGTTTTCCTGGTACTTCTGCAAGGTGAAATTACATGCTTTGTTTCACCCCAAGAAGCATTCTGGCTTTTTAGCATATTATTTTCTGTCAGTCCAAAACATAATAGGTTGCCCTACATTTGATATATTCCATAATTTCTTTAAAGCATTTTGAATACTACCTAGAGACGTTGTCTAACATTAATTTACACTCACAACAGAGAACATGAAAGAATAGCTCCAGAGATACAGAGAAGTCACACCATGTACAGCAGAAGGATGCTTCACAAACAATTTTGGAGTTGGCTGTTTGTTTTTTATTACATGGATAAATTAGGGTAGATAAATCCTGCAAAATGAGGTCTGCTTCTTTTGAAAACATCCAAAACTCTCAATTCACCAACTGAAGTCACACAGAACTGAAGACAACCATTTGGAAACAGGATTTTCTGTTTCTAGAAGGTTATTGTGGATAAAAACTTCTCACTGCCCCTAGGCAACCATCAGCCAGTATAAGAAGCTGCTGGTATGTGTGCACGAGTCATGCAAGGGTGTTTTCTATGTAATACCAAAAAAAATATGTTCCAAAGTTATAGATATATAACATGCATTTGCAGGACTTAGGCTAAATTGACATGTATGGTTACCTATAATGCTTAGCCTTTATACTGTAAATGTTTCACGTAGTATGGATCTTTTTAGCTTACCACAGCTAAATGTAAACAGTAAAATGTATTTCTTTCCTACATTCAGCTGTCCCTCCACTTTCAGCGTAAGTTGGTTCAAGAAAACACTTTTCTTCATTACATGCACACACAAAGATTTAACACCCCTTTTTCAAAGAACACGGACATTTGGCATAACCCAGGATAATGACCAGCATCTTTACAGATTTTGTATTATACAAATGAGATGGATTTCTGCCCAGTGGAGTTTATAGCAAAATCCTGCGCTGTAATTCCACCCTGGCAAATCTCTTTAGCATGTAGCTAGCAGTGTCATGAGATGCAGTAAGATAAGAGGTTTTTCCAGGGTTATTTTTTGTTTGGTTGGCATTTTTTTTTTTTTTTAGTACTGTGCCTTTTACATGTGAACCATAAGATTTATATCGGTATAAAGTCTACTCCCAAAACAACCAAATAGGAAACTTGGTGACTTTGTTCTAACCTCCTCCTCCCTGCTGCCAAGAAAAAAAGCTTCTAGATGAAGTCTTTCTCAATGGGTTACTTAGTTCACGGGTGTCAAACTCAGTTCACTTTTAATTACTGGCCTCTGAAAAAATGCCAGAGCAGGAAAAACAGTTCAAAAAGTCTTTATAATTAATTCCCTGTTATTCAACTCTGCATTAGTGGAGTTCAAATGATTTTCATATTCTGCTTGTAAATTGGAAATTCCAACGTGAATGGCAACTGTTTAGTCCTCATGCAAACCCTTCTGCAGTCACAGAGCTAAGGCTGGATGGGTAGTCTCAAAGGGGTGCCAAATATTCTTTAACCCAATGGTTTTAGCTTTGTGGCATAATAAAATGGGTTGCTCTTAGAGTCAGCTGCAAACTGGAAGTATTTTCATATTCCATCTTTAGGTTAGCATGCTCACCTTTTTTCATGACCTGTGGTGATCTATCTACTTTCCATATTTAATGTGAGTTCCACACGAGCAACATAAACCTTTTTTATGTTTCTGTAGATAAAATGAATCACACAGCACTCCATATAAAGTTTTGCTTTTTAAAGTCTTCCACCTTTTTGGGATAAGACATAAAGATATCAAGTTGAAAAGAAGTACAAAGATCTTAGTGAAAAGCACAGGGATTGCAGATTGTTTCCCCTAAAAATGGTGTAAAATTAGGATCCCTTCACTCCTTTAAAAATGTAACAACTTCTGATGCAGAAGTTAGGGTTTTTCCTAGTATTCCTACCTGCTACTAACCTGAGTGTGCCAGATTAGTACTATATACAATGTTACTCTGATTTGTATCAGACAGCTCTTCATTACTTCCAAATAGTTTTAGTCACACATACTCTGAACCTGCCACTTGCTTCCAATATTCCCAAAGGACTCATGCAGGCTCCCAGGCCCTGGAGCCATGCTCAGGGCAAGGAGGGAGCTGCAGCAGGCAGGGCACAATCTGCCATCCTGAGAGATGCCGCTCACCGTTAGCCCTTTCTCCTCTTCAACTCCCTGGGTGACAGCCCAAGGCTAAAGCAGAGCCCCAGGGACCCTGGCCAGCATCTCCCCCATCCGGCTGCTGGAGAGGGATGCTGAGGGGAGGCCAGCCTGGCGCCCCGGCACGCTTATCTTCTTCCGCCCGCGTGTGCGGATGCCAACTCTGGCATCCATAAAACTGGGTTACATCAAACGGACCAACCGCCGTCATTTCCCCGTTATTACCCCGACACAAGCACTGACAAAAGGCCGCTGCCAAGGCCTCTGCTGACAGGCGGAACAATAGCGGTGACAAAGGCCTTTTCTGCCTGCGCAGATGACATAAATCTGATGCTATAACGCCGGCGCGACTTCAGCTTGCTCCTTATTTATTTATTTAATAAGCCACTGTCATCCATCTCGGGAAGGTGGCTTCCAAACTCCAAATTAATCAAGTCACTGAATGCGAATTTCCATATTGCTCTGCCAAAGGTCTTCTCCACATCAATTGCTGGGAGAAGGCCCCCGTTGTGCTTTGGTGTATTGTGCGCGGCACTACTGCTGCTGCTAAAAGCCACTCTGTTTTTAATAAACATGCATTGTTCTTTTTGTAGTAAATCCAGGAAATAATACCCAACTGGGAATTTGGGTGCAGGCTCTTTTTGTAGTGCAAGTGGAGCAATGGATGCATTTTCATGTCTGTTAGTGCCATGATGGCTCCATTTGTTACTGCTTGGAAGGTATTTCATTTTGCAAAAATAGAAATTAAGCAAATATTGAGGCACTGTTTTCTTGTTTATCTTGGAAAACCCCAAGCTGTGGCCACTGATCCAGCATTTCTGTGTTGGTCACATCACTTCACCAACAGGAGGTTCAGCTCAAGGTGCCTCGTGCTCAGCCATTACCCAACTGCCAGAGCATGTTTTTCTGGAGCACTCTGAATGAATTACCTCAGCATTACTGAATTCAACAAGATAAAAAAGCCAGTGACTTAATGGAACTGGGATTTCACTAGTCTGCCTTTAAAAATCCTTCAATTAACCAAATATCAGGTCTTAAGCCTATACGAGTTACTTGTTTCCTTTAGGCAGGCTGTGAAGAAGCTCCCCACAGGACAGTTCCTCACCATTGTCTCAGTGATGGGATGAAAATCATGATTTCCGAGGAAAATCATGATTTCTTCCTCTTTAATACACACCTACCACCTGTGTTGTATGACCTGTACCACCTCGCCTGCTGACAGAGAGGGCAAGCAGGAGGGTGGCAGCCCCAAGACGGCAGGAATCAAACAAGAAGGGTGGCTCCTGGGTGAGGTGATGACCAGAGGGACTTGCTGCACGTGTGACTGCACCACAGCCCCATTGATGGGTCTATTTCACAGTTCAGCCACCAGAAAAGTGCTCCTCAGTGGTTTAACAGGGAAGGAAAGCAAGAGGTGGGTCAACATCTACCTTCTACCATAAAAGTAGAAGGCAGGTGATAGGACTCCTCCATCTGCTCTACTTGAGCATATATTCAATGCTTTCCAGGTCTTACAGATACAGGATACAGGATACTCCCCCACAAGAGGTTATTTCAATTCCTAAAGGGGTGAAGAAGTCTCCTTTCACAAGTTATTTATTTAAAAAGGTTTATAGGGAGTTTCCACTAGAAACTGAAGTTGAAGCTCTTCCATTTATTCATGATGAATGATCTTTTGGAAACAAAGCATTCAAAAGTCTTTAAATAGTGCCATCAAAAATCCCTTCACCACTCAGCTAGTCAGCTTACTCATTTGCACAAAATTTTAGTGTGTTTTCAAGAATAAAACTGTCTCTAAATAGTTATATTGCTAGACAATGAAACAGAATACAGATGGCACTCATAATGTGAATAGAGTTTGACTGACAATTATAGGCAAAATAAAATCTACCATTGAAATAAGAGATACGATAATTAAAGATGTGTTCATTGTGTTTCAAACATTCCTATCACATGAAACTGCAAGGTAATTTGTCAACCACATATCCTTACTTGTCTAAACTTTTCACTCCAAAAATACTACAGTTTCATTCAGAAAAGGCTGGAGTTGCAAACACTGAGAAAGAATACTAAGAGATGGCATGTTTTATATTTCAATCACACCTTCTGTGTAAACCTCCCCCCAAAGCCAGTAGAAAACAGTAAGTTGAGCTTCACAACGTATCTCCAATGAAAAGCAGTGTTTATCTAATGAGGGTTAATTGCTTTCTTTTGAAGGATAGGCAGTGCAGAATCTACCCAGACCCTGGCTTCCAAAATGAGAGCCGTGGTTCTTATGTGAGGCTCAGGCCCAGGAGGCTCATAAGCACAACAACCCACAGGAGGAATGCAATAGCACACCCAGGGTTATTCCTGCAAACAGGCCACTCTGTTTCCAAGAACAGAAAATAGGTTGGGGAACAAACTACAGAGAAGCCTAGAATTGTGAGAATGAGCAGGGCTGGAAGAGAAAACATGTGGGCTCCAAACTGTGCTTTCAGGGCTGGTTTTGCTTTTTATCCTACGACTCTTTTGCAGGAAGAAGCAACCCTTCTGTGAAAGCAGTGGGAATGGGAATTGCCCTGCAACCTGTGAGAGAGAGCAGGCAATAAGTAGACGTGCAGCAAGCCTAAACCTTGTGCCTGGGTGAGCTTGCCCACCTCCATGCAACTCCATGCAGGAGAAAACATCTGAGGTGGCAGATGAGATTGAAGGACTTGGAACAAAGTGAAATCTCCAAAATAAGGAGGGTGTCTCCAGCACCGACTTGTACTTTCTAACATCCAACTGTCTCAGGGCAGACAAATCAAAGTGTTAACAATGAGCAAGAGCAAAGCCCTCCAAACTGAAAAACACCTCCACAAAATGCTACTAAAGAAGTTTTTTTGCTGCTTCAGTGCTTAAGTATCTTTCTGAGTAAATATTTAACATTCATTTTTTTAAACCATATTGAAGACAACCATAAAAAGATGTGCCAGAAAATACATTATAAATAGCTCTGGTCTTAAAATAATAATGCACCAAAATTAATAAGAAAGAAAGTTAATTAATACTGCTAACTGATGAAGGGAAATGCATTCAGTCTCCTAAAATGCATGTCTCCGAGACCATCAGGGTTAGTTTCTGAGTGGCACGTTTTTAAAACATTTAATCAGTGATCTGAATATGTGTCAACACTTTCTGGTGGTGTGCTATAAAACGTGAACCTTGTCAACAGAAACATAAAAAGGTGACACACTTGGGACACGGCGCTTTTATGCTGACACACTGTAATCATATAATTTTAAAATTTATCATCTGTTTAGCCACAAGCAACAATTAATCTTTCTGACTAATTGTACAATGCTTCAAATAACACCTCTGAAAGAAGAAGAAAAAAGTTCCATTCTTACTTTCATTGCCTTCCCAATCGTGCTGCCTTCAAATCCCTACGAAGCAACACACAATAAATTTTGCAGTGAGGATAAAAATGTTAGCAAATAATATGCTTCCTCCTCCTCAGTTAATAAAATTACTTAACACTGAGCCTGTGAGCGAAAAGAAAACCCCAGGAGTAAAGCAAGCATCAGCGGGTTCAGTTCTGTCGCGTTTCTGTCGCATTAAGTGACATTTTATTCCCAAATCACTTAACCTTTGACTTTCATAACTAAACATATAGACCTTGAATTGTTAGCATGGAAGGGACCAGCGAGTGACACCGCTGCCAGGTACTGAAACTGAGCACCCTGCAGTAGTGGATGGTTATGGGATGGAAATAATTTAGCTCATAAGAACCCGACTTTCTGTACAAAACTTGCTGTGTGAAAAAGGAGGCTGAAAGGAAAATGGGAGGAGGGGATATGGGGCCTCATTTCTGCTAACGAACTCTCTGCTATACAGTACCAGCAGCAGCTCCCTAGGGGCCCCAGGTAGGCGTTTTTGCAGCGTTCCCACCAGTGGTGCATGTGCCAGGCAAAGAAGGGGTTAATAATCAGGAAGAGGTGGGGGAAAAGCACTTTATAATTAAAGGCTAAACCCTGCTGAACCCAGCTGGAGCTGTATAAGGAGATAGGATGGGGGCAGCTGTCAGGTGCACTCCTCCATATACCCTGCTTGAGGCTGTGCTGGGGATGGAAAGGGAAACCCAAAGGTTCTCAAGAGCAAAAGTGATGGTGACTACCACTGTCCTATTACAGGTTTCTGAGCAACATGAACAGCAGTTTTGTAACGTGGGTGGAAGAGGGTTTTGGGGGAACTGCTTTAAAAGTAACAAGGTGAAAAAAAGTGGCAAATCCCAACTGCCCCATAGCACCCCTGGGGGGGAGGTAGGGAGCCCTGCAGGGAGCTGCAGTATGGTTCACTGCAGGAGTTCCTAGAAGCTAAATTACTTAGCACTTTTACTACTGACAAGGCATCCAGAGGTAAGCCCTGCAGAAAAACCTTGAGTCAGGCTTTTGCACTCAGAACATCCATATTTTTTTCCAAAAACAATGCAGGAATGATGTCAAAGCATATAGATAAAAGTTTCACAGATAGGAACTTCCATGTAAGCACACTTGCATTAATAACCAGCAAAGGTGAAGCCACCTCTTGTTACCAACTCTGAGACCCTCAGTGCCTCCTCCTGGGTACACGGAAGTGGGGAAACAACAACCATCTCACTGAACGTGACCCCATGGATGGACAAATGCACTTGCATCTGAGAGGTTCATTTGTCTTTGCAAGACTATCATGATGCCAGAATTCTTTGAGTTGTATGTATAGCAAGGAAGAAAATTTCTGATTAAAACACATAATTGCATAAATAATTTTCTTCTTCCTTGCCTACTTGCAGCTCTGCAGCTGTTGTCTACATTGCTGGTGTAATGTTTGCAGTCATGCAACTGGAGGAATCTGACTGACAAATTCAATAAGGTACTGAGCTACCTGTGGCAGGATTAAGTTTCCAAGCATGGTTCTTGTAAACTTACTACTAATGATTTTCATTAAAAGGTGGAAAAATGAAAATCTTCTGTGCTAAATATGAACCAGTTCCCACCTACTTTAATCTTCAATGACAGTTTTATCTGCTTCTCCTAAGACTGCAGTTCTAGGTATCCATCAACCATAGAACAGCAGACTCCAAACAGCCTGTGAAAATCACGCCAAACAAAAGTTAAGAAAATTATATATTAATTACTTATGACTGATGTCTCTTTAGAGGATGGATCACCTACACAAATAGTAAGTATTTGATCTAACACCAGGGGGGATTGCTCTGTGATTAGAGATCCTTCACACTCTGGCAGAAAGCATGTCAAAGTCCTGTCTTGAATTAATGCCCAGTTTGGAAATCTAAGATCTGGTAAAACACTCCTCAGCTGTACCCACCATTAGACAAGGTAATGATGGTAAGCTAAAGAAACTAACTCTTTAAATCTGTTTAACAAGCAGGAGCTTTGCATGGCATGGAACAAGGGCATAGGCTTCTTGCAAAGCACTTTTCAGTTTACAGCATACTCTTAATTAATTGTAACACCATCCACAGGAGATGCATTTTAAAAGGCAGACATACAGGTAACGGCATCAGAAAATATGATGGCATCAGAACAGAAAACATGGCAAATATAAATGTGATGAATGACATGCAAACATAATTGTTGTGAGATATGGATGGATGGACGGAGAATGACATTTATCCCCCCCATTTCATGGCTGGAGCATCAAAATACTACTGGAAACTGTTGTAATTGCAGATACCTCA
Source organism: Agapornis roseicollis (assembly GCA_002631895.1). NCBI lineage: Eukaryota > Metazoa > Chordata > Aves > Psittaciformes > Psittacidae > Agapornis > Agapornis roseicollis. The sequence goes on from NDXB01014184.1 coordinate 114,145, forward strand.
ACTCTCTCTGCTAGAAAAGATAGTGTTCAGCTGCAGCTGTGAAGACTATACAGGGGAAGTTGACCATTAGCAACAAATAACTGCAAAAGCATTGGCCCCGGACCATAGGAAGTCATTTGTTCCTCATGCCAGATGACATTTTCCAGTTTACAAATCACAGAAGCATGGTAAGACTTCTGCAGAGCAGTGACTAATGTTAAAACAAATATAATTCTACTATGATAAGGAAGGTGTTCACAAACTGCAGGAAACAGTTTAAAATAAATTGATGTAGGTTTTGAATTGTCCACAAGTTGGGTTTAGCTTCCTTCCATTTACCTTTTACTGCATTAACATTTCTTTTGTGATGGCTGCTGCTGGGAACCTATTGTAAGTTTGGGCAATTAGGATTTTTGTTCCATCTGTCCCTCCCCTCAGTCAATACTGTAGCATCAAAAGAAGCCAATTCAGTGTAGGCTGGCTCCAGCTCTAAAGCCAGCTAAAAGAGATGTTAGAATTCACTACTGCTCCGGGTGGAAAGGATAGGGGGAAAAAAAGCTATAATCATAAAAATGCTGTTTCAGGCTTGTTGAGTTCTTAAAATAATCTGACTTAAACCTCCTACACAATGCTCACGAGTCAGAGCATGGTAATATACTTCAATGTAGGTTGCCTCTCTCTAAATCCAAACTAAAATAGATGTTAGAAATCATTACTGCACTATGTCAAATACAGACTAGGACTGTAATCAGAGGGCTGAGGCTTCAGGTTTCAACGGTTCTTAAAATAATCAGCCTTAAACCTTCTGCAGGAATCAAAGCCTGGTCATTTATGTTTTTGTAAGGCTGAGGATTCCACCACCTCAGGCTTCTCCCTGATAAAAAAGCGGCTTTTTTCCCCCTTTTTTTTTTTTTCCCCACTGGAATAACTTGTGCATGGCAGATATTGGCAGGTAGAAAGACAGTGGAAACTAAGTACTTCATTTTTATCAGAAGGTTAACTCCATGCGGAGTCAGGGTATGACCTCAGATCAAAACCCAAGTGCCTTGTCTTCGCTGTGTTTTTACCTGAGCACAGCAGATGTATATTAGCTACCTGAACTCAAAACTGCATTGCAAAGTGAAGACAATCCTTATATCCCACTATGGAGCACAATGTTAAAGCAGGCAGCTTTGCTCCTTTCCCAGAGTGTGAATTCCTAGTCTCCTATTTTCATGTATGCAATCCATGGGTTAGCTGTTCAAATACAAACCAAAACAAAATAAGGAGAATGCATGTGATGGGGAGCTTACTCTGCCTCCACCCACCCAAAAGCTCCTTCTGTGTGACCAATTAGTTCTTCCTTTCTCTAATCCCACCCTGTTTCTGCCTTTTTATTTAATACAGGTTTTCTGCAGGTGCAGATTAATCACAGCTTCAAGTGTAAGTACTTCTAACAGGGCACAAGTTATCTGTGATGCAGACTATAGACATGAAAATAAGGTAATCTTCCCATTCTTTTGCAAATGTCCAGGAAAGAATATACTTAACATTGTGTAATAACATCCGGATGGGGGGTGGGAAGGGTGGGAAGAGGCAGGGAGAGCCTCTGATGCTCCTGGCACACTGATGCAGTCATTAAAGCTGAATCCAGCCCATGAAAAGAAAATGGGCACAAAAAACCATACTCATAGGGGCATTTGCTTCTTCTCATTTTTGGCAACATTCAGTATGCTAACTGTGCCCTTGGGATTTAACAGCATTATAAAACGTGGTATGCTGTCTTTTGTTCACACTTCCTTTCTGAGAGTCATAAACCTACATGATGATTTTTAAAAGAGGGCAAGCCTCAAGACAGGCTGATTGCAGAGGAAAGCTTAGAAATGTGGGGACCCCACAGTTCATAACCAGAATACTCTTAGAATTATTATTACACATTTGAAAACCTTGTGAGTTTTAATGTTTCAGCTGGGTTTTCATCAAAACCTCATTCAAGAAGGAAATTAGAGACTCAGGTGCTCCAGTAGGCACAACACTGAAGCACAGCAACTAAGCAGGGTTACAGCACCAAGTAGGACTAATGGTCAATGCGACATGCAGCTAACAGTTCCAAGCAAACTTGCCCCCCAGCCAGGCTTGGTTTGTCACAGGCAGATCTGGCTCAGTTGTTTTAAGGTCTTCTCCCACAGCCAAACACCAAGCCTGAAGGCACAGCAAGCCCCAAGAAGCTGGACTGGGGAAAGACCAGCCTCCCTGGAAATGGAGATGGCCAAGGCAACCCCACCACCTCTTGCTCTCAGACAGGACTTGGGAAAAATTCACATCACATCTCCTTTGCCCTAAGCAAAGCCACCTGGTAAGGACTAGTAAGTTTGCTCTCTTCAGTTTACTTCAACTGTTTTCAGCTCTTGAGTTAATGACCAGTATATATGCATAGCGGAAGGTCACATTAGGATAATGTTATTTATAGCACTGAAATACAGTGGTCTCTGGGAAGTCACTGAAATTGGAGGAGTGACCACAGTAGCAGTGGGAGAGGTTCCAGAGGATGTGTTTTGAGACATTCCGGCTTGGCAGCACTCAGAAACAGCTGCAGGATTTTCCCCAAAGTATCGTGCCCCTTGGATGACACGCCAACATGGTTGGATGGAGGTGGTACAAAGCTTTGCGATAGTCACAGGCTCACGATGAAATAAAGGGCTCACCAGACCCTGGGTTGTATTAGTGCAGTAGGAAACTGGGAGCCACAGACCCAGGACTGGGTGTATAACACATGAAACCATAAATTCAGCTTTAGAGAAAGTATCAGAAGAGGCTTGCCTTAAGGCAAGTGTGGTCGCTGGATAAAGGGGAAAGATGGTCCTGAACCAGTTTGCACCACCATCATCTCCTGGATCAAGGTAAGGCTGCCTGTTTGAGAGGGAAAAGAAAGCTATGAAAGAGTTAATCCTAAACAAACTGTTTCAAGTGCTAGGGAAAAGTGGCCACTGGTTACCCAAGTACTTCAGGATATCTGTGCCACATTAGTCTTACAGGTATACATGTCACCTACTTTCAAAATAACTTCCTTGCAAAACAAAGTAGGTTTGTCCCAGTAAATTAAAAGGTTTTAAACTTTTCAAAACCTAGAGTTTTTCTGTATGAGAGAAGCAGGGGGAAAGATTGTGCAGTTAAGTAGCATCTACCCACATAAACCAAACAGGTCTGCACTGAAGAAATCATGCTATAAACCTTGGAATTTTACAGGCAAGTTTTATATTAATTCTTTAGAAACCCTTTGTGCTTATGGTTTCAGACAGAATATAAAAGTACCATATAAATATCAGCACAATACAGCAGGTGGCTGTTAGGTACTTTAACTATTCCCAATCAATTATGATAAACAGAACAAACACAGTGAATCACATCAGAGTGCCTTTCAGTACCCTCCACCTTTGTCTTCTCCTTCCTGCTATGTAAAATTAAACCTGCAATAAATTACCTGTAAATGACAGAATGTGGAACATTCTGGAACGTTTTTGGTAGGCTGAGATGGATAGAGAGCTCAAACCCACTCTTTTTGACTAACAAACAACACTAATGACAGGGAGAATCTCTTTTTTTTTTTTTTTAACCAAGTGCAAAAGAGCAGTGGAATAAACTCAACTATTCCAATCACAGCAGAAGGGAACTTAAGATGCTGACGCTATGGAAACACTGAGAAGCAGCGCAATCTTGCCTAGCAGATTTGGTGATCTGGTTTACAGCAGCTGGAGTAAAAAGAAATTCAGCACTCAGGAGACTTGGGAGATATAACTGGGTGTCAGCAAAGCCTTCTATTATGGCAGAGAAGGGGGCACAGCCACCAAGAACAGGCAGCACAGGCGCAAAGAAGGAAGGAAAAGCAGGAGCCTCCTGGAAGACATGTGCATGACTTGTGAAATGGAAAATCACTTCTAGAACCGATAAACAGGCAATCAGCTTCTTACATGCAGATAACAACCACCCGACTCCTTTTTTTTTTTCCATTTCCACACCTTTAATTCCATCCAGTTGTATGTTCTGGTTGCTTTGGATGCACATGTGGCAAACTCATGATCAGGATAAAGAACCACAACCCTTTTATGTGTTTGCAAACTGCTTTTATCCAAACATACAGTGCTATTCCAGCACTCAGAAAATCATCCAAATGGTGCAAGACCCACGGGCAGTTCTTACCACTAGAGCTCTCACTAGCATGCTGGATCTGGCTGCAGACATGGATGCTGATCAGTGGGGATCACTGATCCAGACCACTCCTGGGTCAGGCACATGGTGAATCCCACATGCATTGCTGAAATTATACTGTTATTTACAGTATACTGTGATGTATGAACTGTGGAAAATGAATATGCTGTGCTTATTCTGTTTCCAACCCCTCCC
>NDXB01014184.1:118608-136309 GCA_002631895.1 Agapornis roseicollis
CCCCTTACATCTGGTGCTTTTTTACCACTTCAGCAGTCATGTCTCCTAAAACTGTATTAATTTGACTGGATACTGATTTGAATAGCCAGACCTATTCTTAACAACCTAAATTATTTTCTATGTAATTTCTAATAGTTTCTAAAATCTCCTAGAAAATGTGAAATAGTTTCACAAACTTTGCTTTGATACTGCAAAACTCTTAATTAAGTAAAATATCTGGGAGCTCAAATTCCTGTCAGTCTGAGGAACAGTTTATGGATGTATATTGTAACAATGTCAGTTTAACCTATAGCATACTGACAACAAAGACTATTTTTTAATTGCACTTCGTATTCATACTACCGTTTAATATTGTCTGTATCATCAAACAAGTTGATACACGTATATTCAAACTCATAAAAATATTTTTACTTACTGCAGTAAGACCTCTAGACATAGAAGTGACAACTGAATATAGATATCATTCTATGCACAGGAGTACCTTACACTGGGAAGAAAGGAAATCAAAGGGAGTCATGGAGAAAAAACATTTTCCTGTAGCTTCCCTCTCAACAGGCCGGCTTTCCTTTTGCACTGGTTTTTGGTTCCTCATATGAAGAGAACACTCCAGCAGAAGAGAAACCAGTAATGCACTGATATTTAAAGATCTAGAAACTTAACCTTCGATGACCCCAATTCAGCCAACGAGAAGCTGAGGAAAATGTATTTAGAAACAGAGGACAATCCGTAACATAAGGTAGAGGTTAACATGGGTGATGACGATCAGAGCACTTTCAGGCCCCAGCAATACAGTGACTGCTGAGCCCTCTATTTCCATTTCAATGTGACAGGGTCAGAACATGGTACTCTTTCCTAAGGGACAGAATATGAGACAGAATTACATATTTTAGGGGACAAAATAATCTTCCTGGAGAGCCCTCCCTTCTTTGTCAGCAAGTCTGTCCTCTCCCACAGCAACAAAACACTATCTGCGAGATACACCTCTTTTGGAGAATTATTTGTGACATGGTGAATCAGGACATAAGGTTGAGTCAAACAGGCCATCCCAACAGATTTTCCTGCTAAATACTTGTCACACGCTTGCATACAACACTTGAATTTAAATCAAGACCTCATGCTCAAAAAAATTACTACTTGACATGCACCTAGCTGTGATATGTGTCTACCTTTGTATCTACCTGTTTGTACGTGCTTGAATCACATCCCTCTCAGGTACAGAGTTTATCAAATTTACAGAAGTAATAGTAGTGGATTTACCAGTAAGTTGTCTCTTTTCCCCATAATATGCTTCCAGAAGCTAGCAATAGGGATGTCCCTTCCCCATTGGCATTTCTCTCACAACACAGCAAACACAAACAACATCAAACCTTGTTTCATAAGGCAGCTGTAAAAGGAGAGCTACAACAGAAAGCCTTAAGCGACCTGTGATACTATTTAATTAGCATCTGAGCTGTAGTATAAAGCAACAATGTATTTCCAAATAGGAGTGTTTTAATAAAGTTATAAAGTTAAATAGAGAAATAAAAGTCTGAGTTTTATATGAAACTCCCAAAAGGCATTGAAACTCTCCAAACAGTGACAAATCTTTCTAGAAGCAAGCAAATTATCATACAGTAGGGTTTATAGTTGACTTCTGGTAATACATACGTTTTACAACACACCAGTCTCTCTGATGCTTCTCATTTTGTTGCCATTTTGCAGCAGCAGAATACCTACAACCCAAAATACTGCCACAAAATACACAACTAGCCTGTCACTCATATTTTGAAGACAACATGAGATGAAAAGGTTTTACAGAGAATTTAAAACAGGGAGAAGCTGAAACAGTGGTTTCTAGTTTTCAGTTACAAATAAAATTTTCGAGGAATATTTACTTTAAAGCAGCCTTAAATGAAAATCTATATAATTAAGAGAAAGACCATTGCTTCAAACAGATTGACTGTCTTCAACAAATTTCTCTCTTTCTAGCTACTCAGATATGCTATATTTCCTAATTATCACCTTTTAAGGGCCATCTGGGCCCCATTCCTCACCATCAGGGGGCAATTCCATTTGCATTGTTCATAGGCTTAGTCATGATCAAGTAGTCTGGTGGTAAAGTTCATTAGAAATTAGAAGAAAAGCATTAAACCTCACACAGTAAACCAAGTAGCTGATACCTACATACCCACAGGAGAGATAAGCATTTAATGCATATTCTCACACGACTTAACAAGTCTTCAATGAGCATTTTTTCCCCCCAGACTGCTTAAAGAATCATTTAGCCTGGTCCCTGACCAGGTACCTAATGAAAATTCAATTCAGCCTCTGCACACTTCAAAATATTTATCAATTAGAGAAATAAATAATAAAATCATTCTCTATTAAAAAAATAATCATCTATTTACATCTTTAAACTTGAAAGGTCTGATATATCTCATGTAAAGATACTATTATGTATTCTATTATTCAGATGGGTTTACTACGTATTGCAAATCAAAGTCAAGAATTTTCTAGTAATTGAATTAAGTATGCAAACAAAGATGTACACACATACACTGTGTTGTTAAAAATGACAGAAACTTCATTTTGGATTCACTGTATGAGAAAAGTTACTTTCTGTTGTCATATAGCAATAAATACTACTCTACATTTCCCAACTTGTCAGTATAAATACGCATGGGGTAGTAGCAGAGGAGGAAACCTGAGCAAGTCCTTGGTCTTGTGTCTGCATCTTTTGATATAGGTCAGTATTTCATAAATATGGACTTCTCAAAAGCTTTGAAAATGGTACTTAAATTAAAATCAAAGAAGCTCAGGAAATCTAATTCATATAAATTGTCTGTGCTTTGGGTCATTTTATATGCTGAAACCTGTAGCTTCTGGGATCTATATGCCCATGTTAGAGATGAATTACCATCACGTTTCTCTGAAAGCCCTGTCTAGCACTTGGGCCCCTCGCAAACTGCTCTGAGAGTCACTCACACAATAAAAATGTGGGGATTAAGGGTATCTTAGTTCACAAACACTACCTGCCATCTCCCCATGTTATTTAATTCTGGAAATTTCTCAGCTAAAGAAAAACTGAAATGAGCATGTTAACAACAAAACACTTGATGCTATAAAACATGACACTCTATAACTCGGGCACTATAAATTTACTTTCCTAGTTCCATAAACATTACAGAATTGTTGAGGAAATGCAATGCATCATGCACATTTCACAGTTTTTGGGTAAAAATGTAAATATCAGCATATCATTGGCTATATTGAGAACCTGTAATCAGGTGTCAATGGCTAGGTTTATCTTTTGAGTATTGTAGGCTTCTTAGCATGTCATGTCAGAGATGATTTTGATTCTTCAGTGCTGCCTATAAAAGAGATGGCTGGAAGTTTACTCCTTCAACAACCTCAACTTCCTCAACAACTCAACAACTATTGCCACAACCTTTTGTGACAATACTCCTCATTGAGTATTGAATCCTTTTCTTGCAACTTGAAGGACTCCACTCAGAGGCTGTATCTGTGAGCTAACACTGCACTGAGGAGCAGGTTAACCAGCAGCACTGGTAGACAACTTTGGTTCTTGCTCAGGAAGACATGGGAGGCCCAGGCAGGGATGCCATTAAAAGGCCATCCAGATCATCAAATGGCTACTGGACATTGTCGGGAAATACAAGATTTTGAAGCTTTAAATCTTCCTTTCTGATTTTAGGCAAGATGAATAGAACAGCTGACATCTTACACTGGTGTAAGTTAAACTTCATATACACTTAACAACTTGATTGTGTTGTGACTTTTTTAGAGGATGTTTTGGTTTGAGAAAGAAGGAGATGTGCTGGTTCCAAATGTACTTCAAACTGGACAAAAGCCAATGTAGACAAAGCCCAAATTTAAGGAGATAAATTGAGCTCTGATTGCCAGCTTCTCTCAATGTTTGTTCTTCCTGTGAAATAGTAGACAAAGAAAAGATGACCTTGGCAGGAAAATATTGAATGGAGTTTTGTGTAAAGATTGTGATAGTCTTGTTTCTCAAACACCTTTACTACTTCAGTGAATTATCAGCTATTTCTAACTGGTCCCTGGTGTATGACAACCCTAAGAATTTCTGCATGCAGCTCCAGAGACAAAAAAACCTGTAAGCATGGAAAAAGACAATCATGGTTTATAATTGAGGATCAAGCCCCTGTGTAACTCTACGTTAGGACATGACTGAACAGAGATACCATTGCATTTTTTCCTCCTTTAATATCATAAATCAGACTTCCCACACTCTTTCAGAAAACCCGATACAGAAACTTAAGTGTCATCCAAAAGGAAATCAACGAGCTGTCCGCAGAAGACACTATCTTTTCACAATTCAGGCTACTTACTTGGTGTAAATATGGCTGGACCAGGGCTGTGTAAAAAACAGCTGCTTTCAGTCAGACAGACACTATAGCTAGAAAGTATCAAAAGTAACAAATCTAGAATGGATGAGAGGTAGGTAGTGAGGATGATCAACACCTCTGATTTTATGGGTTGCCTTTGCTAGAAAAGATGTAGGACAGATTGTTATGGTCAACACAAAGTAATGTATAGGTTTTGTACAGGGTAAAACTTATTTCAGTAGGGTTTGGAATATAATCAGAAGCTCATACAAAATACAACAGATGAAGATCTTTGACAGACAAAACTAAAAATTCTACTGCCATAAGCTGAATGTAAAGGCATGCTTCTGGAATCTGGTGGCAATGTTTGATTAAGATGTGGTAACAGATTTCTTTGGGACCTATCCAGCAGGGCAGTCTGTAAATACAAATGGTTGAAGTTCCCATTGAAAGTCTCATCTTTCTGGTCCATAGGTGAAGCAACATCAAATAAAACTACTTGGCCCTCTTAGAGGTTTCCACAACCCTGATATAACAAAAAAGGCACCAAAACCTTTCAAACCCCAATCCCTCTGCCTTTGCTGATGTTCAAAGACTGAACGCTCATTTTGTAGATGAATTTGCCAAATGAAGAGGTATTTCAGATTGAAAGAAATCGTATTAATTAGATCAGGCTTATCTTGTGGATGGCTGCTTTGCCTGTCAATACCTCTGGAAAGCACTGGCTTATCTTTTTCCTTGGACAGGGGCATGGCTGAGCAAAGAAATCCCCATCACCTGCCAGTGCCGCTGTTCACTGAGAGCTGATTCTGACCCTGGGCTGAGAGCATGGGAAGTATTTTCAGGCACCTCGAACAAATGCCTACAGTATGACCAACATGCAGGTGATGAGCTCGGAGTTTGCAAAACTGATTTTGTCATTTTAAGGTATATGTAAGCTGCCAACTTTTCCCAGCAGCTGTGCCTTTTACTAGAATAGCCTACACCTGTTTTTGAATATTTATTATTTTCACTGAACAGTAAAACTCCAGTAAAAAATACAAGCCTTGAGTGGATCTATAAAGCCAGCAAATGCAGTAAAATGTCACTACCATGTCACAGAATTGCTTTACTACTTAACACTGCACAAGGAGTATGTTTTCATAGTTGTGTTGAGTTTTAGCTACCTGGCTCCTACTGACTTTAATGGGAATCACACAGCTAAAACTCCATGCACCACTTTGATACTTCAAAGCAATTTTTCAGTCCCCTGGAGGAGGTCATAGAAATATTAAAAACTAAAGCATTCTCCAAGGATGTCAGATTAAAGACTTGCATCAGACTTTATAAAAGTGATTGGTCAAATATATAATGTACTCTTAATGTTCTAGCTCCTGGTTTGTTTTCCTTAGAAAGAACCTTTGTGACGCTTTTCACAAAAGGCAATATAAAGCGTAAAGAACAGAACAGCAAGGCACAACATGAACAAGACATACGGAAGAGTTACTTGATGCATTTTTACAGTGGTAAAGAATTACTTAGGTTTCTGAACATTATGAGCAAGTTCAGGGCAATTCTTAATTAAGATGTTGTTACAACCATTTGATTGCAATCAGTACTGTATCACAAATATTTTTATTCCCTTCAGTATGTTTCCTGTCTTCTTTTGTCCACACAATATGCAGCTTGGCCAAAAAATTCTGTTTCCTTATTACGTTCCTAAAGTGGGTTAATATAACTGCTGTTTCAGACCCAAGCATGGACCTCTTTTCCTCTGTAGTTGGTTACCAGAAATATGTGACCTTCTTTCCTGTTCAGCGCTCTGACAGCTTCATAACCTCATTAGACTTGCCACATTGAAAGCAAACCTTGTGTATGATATCAGCTGAACAGATAGTAAGTAAAAGAGTTGAAAAGGATGATAAAGTAAATATGAATTCAGGAAAACCAGCAACAAGCAACAAACATCATAATTGTTCATATCAAAAAAGGTATTTATATATAAAATCATCCACTAGGATGGTATGAACAGAATCTAAACAGCTTAGTCTCACCCAGGTCCTTTCTTTATACTGAGCTAGACATCTCAAGTGTAAAAAAACAAAATTAGAAAGAAGCAAATGCACGTTAAAAAATAAGGATCATTCTAAACTCACAGCAAGTGCTTAGCATACAGCAATGAAACATCTTCAGCCTTCTACCTGGAAGCAAACTGAGAAGCTCACTAGCCACACCAGTTCTCTCAAAATATTACATCCTGCATAAAAGCGGTTAGAGCATGTGGAATAAAACAATATTTATCACCAGACAGTCCCAGCTGTAATCTCAAAAAAGATGTGAGTCAAAATAAATATAAGCATGTGTAAATACACACGCACACTTTGGAGTGTCCAGGCATACCCCTCTAACACCTCCAAACTATCACATACCTATGCACATATATATATATATATAAATCATATACCTATGCACATTCAGTTTCTGTAAACCCAGAGGTTTTCTTTGCATTTCCATCATCCCTACACACAGCTGTCAAGCTGCAGACCAATTAGGCTGAAATAACCTTCCACTAAAATCTTGAGCACAAACCAAAGCACCGGGATGAGGCAAAGTAAGTGTTACCATCGCAGCCAATTCTCATGGAAAATGACTGTGGCAATATCATCACACTATAGGTATCCTAAAACAAAACAGGTCACATTCTGCTTTTTTTGTCACAGGAAAGGCACATTGATGCATAATTAACAATTGGCTGATGCAAATTCTTTTACATCTTTTAATTGGTGTTAATTAGATTAGAAGTGAATTTTCTTTTATCTTGCCATTCTAATGCGAACTAATCTTCTCAGCAGCATGTCAAAGTTTCCCTTTTAATTAAACTTTTCAGCTGGGAACTTCAGTAGCACTCAGGCAGCAAAAGATATAATTTAAGATGAATTGTACTGGGTTTTATGAATGGAACATCAAAAATTAAAAGCAATGATTAAAAAGGCTCAGCTGAAGGTCAGAAATCTGAATACCATGGAGGCAATAGTGAGCTTTTAGAGCCACTCTGAGAATGTGAAGGCGGCACTCTTCAGCTGCCCCTTCCACATACAAATCCATCCTTTTATATAGGAAAACTACCCCAAATGTAAAACATCTTCTGTGAATTAACTGCCCCCTTTCATACTGCTTCCCCCAAAATATTGCAGCTCCTCTAAAATTGTTAACATGCAGAATAAACCACAAAATACATTTAATATCTTTTATGGGAAGTTGACCTGAAATAAAATTTTATGTAGTTAAAGACTTTTGATAGTTCTTCATCCAACTTTTTTCCTCTCTCTATGGGGCAACAGTGATTGAAACCTGATGTCTGCTGCACAAAAAGGCCATAAAATGTTTTACGCAGAAGTAAAACAGTAGCCATTAAGTTTTGCTATGATGTTTGAGTAGACATGCAGCATGAAAACATGATAAAAGAGCCATAAACTGATTGTGATCAAATGCAATTACAATGACTTCTCTCCAATGAATGACGTACTAAATGCAGTAGTTACAGTTCCTTGCAAAATTACTTTGGGCAAAGGACCAAGAAAACACTATATCCTCTTTACAAACGGCAGCTTGCCAGGGAAATTGCAAACACACAAGCTTTAACATCTAAGGCCAAAAAGCACTTGGGAACTCATTAGGAAAAGGTTAAAAAGACTCACTTGTGAAAAACAGCTTTTTTGCGATTAGGGCAGCATCCCGAAGAGTCCAGCATTTGGGGTGCCAGGAAGAAGTGCTCCCAGAGGAAGGAGAAAGGAGCCCTAGTGAGGGTGGGTGCCCTTTCCTCTCATCATGTTTTGATCCGATGACTAAGGTAAGCTGCAGAAAAAAGCAACTTGTTCCACAGTCTTTCCTACTAAAGTTTTATATCCTGTGTGACAAAGGACCGATGAAAATGGGAACTGTAGCTTAAAACCACAGATAATGGTTTAAGCTAAAAAAAGTATTTAAGTTAAAGTGATTAAGATACAGGCTGATAGCTGAGATGAAGTGGTTTCTTTTTCAAAGGTGGATAGGAACCAGGATCTTGGGAGTCCCATCCTTTTGACTGTGTTCTGGTTTTTGATTAGACAACCTGTTTTAACTTTTACTCATCAGAAGAATTTCTGTATTCTGAGCAGTCAGATCAAACCCCTGGATTTCCTGAGGGGTACGCTCCAAGGAGAGGATACCCTCAGGCATTTGAAGTGTCAAAAGGCAGTGAGCAGTACCAGGTCGTTCTCTGACTAACAAGACTTAAGGAAGATAGTGTAGGGATATTCCAACTCATTTCTGTGCCAAAACCAAACATACAATATTAATGTGTCAAAAGCAGTGAAACTGGCCTGAAGTATCATGAAAAGTGCAAACCTAGTAGCATCATTTTTTATGTCTACCTGGAAATACAGGTGATCAGAACTAGGACTTTCCCATTGAATATAAAGCATTTTGCTTTATATGGGAAGGACAAAACAGAGTTGAAGCCACAGATGTAAATTTGCCTGTAACTGTATTTAATTAAAGAGAGCGAAAAAAGCCACCAAACTGTCACCTTTGTTGTCTATGAAATTCTGATTACTATGTTTAGTGTCACCTAGGAGGTGCAGAAGTAACCGCTGATGCTTAGTAGTCGCCTTTAATAGATTACTGAAACTTAGTATTATGATACCCATGAGCAAGCTGAGGAGAGAACTGAACCTTCTTAGTGAAGGGATAAACTCTAACACACCACTGGGATCCACTTTAATGAAAACCTATGATACTTATTATTCACAGCTTATAGAGTTGCTACCAAACTGAATTACTTATCAAATTAAAAAAAAACAAACTTAAGTTCTAACCAGGATTATTCTAATCTAATACTAACAATGCATAGCAGTTATTTTTTATAGTGGGCTCAGGCTAAGGGCTTACCAGTTCTTTTTATATAAACTTCAGGTTAACAATTTGCATAAAAATTAAGGTAACATCTGGATGCTATAGAAGGTGCCATCGAACACACCTCTTAATATATGGGAGAGTACAAACCAGAAAGGACAGAAAAAGTCCTTCCCAACTAGCACTCTTAGTCTGTCCGAAACATGTCATGTGTGATACCAATATCACCGGTAAGAGAGTGAGGAAACACACAGTAACTCAAACTCCCTGGCCCAGAAAGCCAATAAAGCTCTCCTTTTAAAAAACAGAGCCCACTCAGCCTTCTCCTGCTTTATTAAATCATAAACCAAAAGCAAATGTCAAAGCACTGCTGCAACTTCATATAATTACTGTAAGACCTCCTAGACTGTATTATAAGCAGGGAGGAAAATCTGGATGTGAAAGAGGCGATGTTCTCTGCTCCAGAGGTGATGCTGGCACACAGCACTGGGCTTTGGTGCTAAGGCACCTCCCACCTCAAAAGAGCACTTTTGTTCTTTAACCCTGTACATTTGCTGTTTAATATTAATTATCAAGTTTGCAGCAGTGACCACCAGTCAGTAATTATTAACAGTAATTAAATTCAACTGGAAGTTAACAAGGGAAATGTCTGTACCAAGACGTAGTGCTCTCAGAGTAAGCGCCTTCTATGGCAGTGTGTTAAATAACAGAAACTACAGTGTATTTCAAAGTGGGAATGTTCAGACTGATTATACGCTCAAACACGCATATTTATCAATATTAATATAACACATTCACTTTATTATAGATGCAAAATCACTTTCTACATGTATTTGTCTGAACTCTGTTTTTAAATACCTATATATTTAGTAGCAAAATCTCCAAGTGTATGCAGCTGGTAGGACATTTACTTTAAAGGAAGCAATAAAATCTAGCTAAGTCTTTCCACTGTAGAAGTCACTCCTTCAACCACTACATTTTGGCTCTTCAAGTCTTTGACTATTGCCTGTGTTTCACAGTCAGCACATTTTCATTTCAGTAGAGGCCTCCTTAAAACCTCCTACCATACATTTGGCCAGTGGTGTCTGGTTATCTGACTACTTACACTTATCTGATTCTATGCAGATTCCAGGAAAGTGGGAGAAAAAAGAGATCTCTTTCCTAGAAGCAGATTTTCCTTTTAAGTGTGTTAATATGGGGAGGGCTAGTTCTTTCTCTAGGTTTTAAAGAAGAATCAAAAATCATAACTACTAAACTTCTTGCCCTCAGATAAGTGCAAATCAGTATTGAGCAACTTGGGGTTTTTATTTCCCATGAACTGGTCCTTAGTGGCGCTGTGCATGGATGGATGAAACACAAAACAGTGGTGCTAACAATTAAGACTCTACAAGGTATAAAGACTGTTTGAAGATGGAGTGACACAGTCTGATGCTACCCAGCGTCCTTCAGTAATGGAAAGAGTTAGACTTTGCTTTGCCAGTGTTTAAGATAGCACAAGCACTACAGTTCCGTTTCAAAGGGAAGGGAAGTCCTAGAAACCCCTACTGATTCCAGGCACACCAGAGAAAGCTCCTACTTCTTCACTTTTTTTGAAAGCTGCACTTCCATCTGCACCAAACCCACATAACCAAATAAACAGTATGTAGTAACACCTCGAAATAACATTCAGGTAGTTGTCTAATGGTGCTTGGTCAGGGAAACAGCAGCAGCAGCTCAAGGATTTTGACAGGCTACTGTTGTCTGCTGTAAAGCTGGAGCTAGAGCTGCATGGATCATGCAGCATTACTTCTTCCCTCATTTCCAGAAATCAAGGAATTGAATGCAGCCTGCTGCAAACATGAAAATTAATGCAAGTGTTGGATGTGCAAATAATATTTGAACTCTTCCAGAAGGACCACTTTGAAATGGAAAGTGAGGAGAAGCCTCTGATTCTGAAGAATTCTGAAGAGAAACATCTGATTCTGAAGAATTACAGTAATTTCATTGATTAGTTCCCAAAACCCCTGGAGCAATATCTGCTTTTTGAAGAAAACCCCTCAACTTTCTCTTACTAAACACTTGGCTGTTATAAACCTGTCCATGCCACATCCTGAATACATAATGTTGGTATTTGTCAGGCATCAAAAAATTCCCTTTTGGTGGGAAAAAGAAGATTTGGTGAGGCTGAAGTTTATATGGCGATAGTGCAAATCCTCCCTGGAAGCTGTAAAATATCAATGTGCACCAAAATTCTACTTTACTTATGGAAACTTTTTGCTAAGCCACTGCTGTGGAGGTTGATACCAGCAGCACCATGCTGCTACCTCCGATGTAAAGTTTCTGCTGGTGAGCTTCTCACCACGCGCTCAGCCCTTACCAAACTACCTACTCGAGAACGAAATGATCTTTGGCACAGGCGAGTAAATTGCTGCAGCACAGACATATCTGGACAGTAATTAATCACTTTGAATGCTCAATGTGTTTGGATATAAAATTAAGAAAGTCGGGTTGTTAAAAAATGACAGATTTAAGCACCATCTGGGCTCTGTGGCCACGGTGGCGCGAATTCCAAAGGAAGGCTTAACAGTGCATGATCCGAGAATCCCATCTGTCTCAGCTGAGACGAAACAAATAAATAAATAAACCAGCAGCCTCATTTGCAAGGTTTTCCCAAGTTTCCCAATTTAAAGATCAGCTTGCAATAGGAGAGCATATAGAATTAGAGGCACCGCGTCTTCAAAATGCATCTTGTGACTTTTACATTACTGTATTATACCTTCATGCAAAAATACAGATATACCTGTGTAGCTCAAATATTTTGAGACAGCATTTTCTAGTGTGAGTTCATAAAAATATAATGCTAGTAAAGAATCAATGTGATATGACTCTTCAGCTGAGTTGGGGATGCCAAAATGCCTTTCTGGCACCCACAACCTTCTTTAGTTCCTTCCCCAAACTACTGCTCACCTGCATCTGCCCTATGGCAGCTCTGCCTGGGGATGAAATGCATCCTCCTTGTTTCTCAGCAGACCTCCCTCTGGCCACCTTGCTGAATCTCCCTCCAAAGGCAGAAGCCACTCAAACTAAAGTCACTTACATCTAGTTAACCTGCAGGATGTCTTGAACAAAACCTTCCTCACACAGAAAAGGTAAATAAATCACCCAAGATAGATGAACACCATATGAACACAGCTATTTGCCTTGGAAAAGCTTAGTCAGGTGGGTTTTCAGCGTACAAGTGAACTCCAGGAATACTCTAGCGAAGTCCCCAGGAGTTTTTAAGTTTGGTCTGAGTGCCTCCCTCCACCTGGCTGAGCACCAGGCAGGCTGATGCATGAATTATGCCTGGTGCTCAAATATCTTTGTGCCCCAGCACTGAGGATGGTGCTTTCTGTGTCAAGGTGCCTCTTCTGCTCTGCAGAAAAGACAGGACTTCCCATCCTTGGCAACTTCTGCCCTCAATACATGTCCCAATCCCCGTGCTGGCCCAGCCCATATGCAGCTCACCTGAAGGATCAGAAAGTCCCAAATCAGGACATGCCAAAGCCACACTCTCCTCCTGTCCCAAAGCCGTGGGGTTGCTTTTCCTGCAGATGAGGGAAATGGACATTCATGGGCCTTTTCCTAGGTCTTGGGGAAGGAGCTTCTCCAAAGGTTTTGCATCTGCCCCATCCTCTGCTCTGGCCAGCAAGTGACCACAGCCTCTCTTGCATTGCCACTCTTCACTAAAACAGAGTCCTCCTTCCTATCCTGCCTTCCTCCAACAGCTGGAATAAACTCTCAAGACATATCAGCAGGAAATATGCCTGCAAAGTACAAATTACTAGTTTTAGACTGGAATTAGATAGCATCACAGTGTATATCATAGCTTCTTTCAAACAGAGATGATTGTATCAAGGCATAGTCCCAAGAAAGATTTTTTGGGCTTTTTTGCAGTATCCTGACTTTACCTTTAATAGATCTCTTTGCTTTTGCAATATGGAATACGTGGGTACATTTTTCTGGCTTCATACTGTAACACTTCTTTAGCTCTACTCTCACGTTTCATTTTCTGCTGTACATTTTTGTAGGAGGATTATGTGGACCCAAATAGATGAGCAAATAGGTAATACATCCTCTTACTGAAAACTGCTTTTAAATCTGTGGCATTAAGTTTGCTTATTCTTTTCTTTTTTTAATTTGTTGTGCTGCTTCTGGAGCTCTCCTTTCAGAAAGCTCATGCAACTCCTGCAGGCACTAGTGAGAGCTCACCAGAAAGACAGTATATATAATGAATTTCCACATAGCTCCATAGACAAAGCGGCTGTACGCTAAAAGCAAACAGACCACACTGTTTTCCACAAAATAGGTATATTTCATAGAAATTCGCTACAAATTATAAAGACTAGAAATTAAAAGATGAAAATGTGATTATTAAATCTTCTTTCACTATATGTCTAGCAAGAAGATGATCTCTGCATAATCTCATAAATGAAAGTGCAGGTCATGGAATCTGGAAAAACCAACACACAGCTTTACAGCTTTACAGAGCAAGCCTCTGTAAGTCAGAGTGACATCAGGGTCTGAAGTGGGCAAGCCACTGCTCCACCGAAGCCACTCTGTTGGGAAGGTCTCAGCACCTCCAATGCTGGGGCTCTGAGGCCCCATAAAGGTACTCCAGGAGGCCAGCCCTGCTACTCTGCACCCCTCAGATGCTGCCCCACTGCTGTCAATCCACTACGAAATAAAGGAGATTTACAGAAATAATAACAGAAGCACTGTGTATGTAATTGATGGGCTGCCTTTATCCCAGGTGATGGGGATTGCTGATGGCAAGCACAGCACCAGGGTGCAGAGGGCAACCAGCAGAGCTCACCTCAGCATCCCTACACACCCTTCCTGGCAGGAATGCTTATTTTTGAGGTGCCCTATTTCTGGAAGATAACAACAAATGCGAAGTATTAACATAATTGCAGCAACCCACAATTTCCATCAACAAAAAATATTTTCTCGACAAACATGACATCTATTTATGAACTTCCTCGTAGTCAGACAAAAGACGTGTTTGTTCTCTCAGCACGTGTTGCTTAAAAATGAATACACATCCCCAAAATGGGCATTTCTTTTTTTTTTCTTTATAAATAAACCAGCACCTGGTTACAAATTTTTCTTTGTTCATCAGTTTCATAAGATTAAACCAAGATGAAAATATATCTTTCTATCTGTAGAATTTTGAAGTCATGTGAAACCTTTGTAGTGTAAAAATAGGAACAGAACATTAAAAATAATCTGAATTACTAGAATACTGTTGGATGGCCTATTAAATGCAGTATTTTCACAACGTGGTGAAGTGAGCTATACTATAAATAACACAAATTTTATCCCTGTATAATTTAGCCTTTATCACCCTGTGGGTTTTTTTATTATTAAGTCTAGATAAAGGGTTTTATATGTGCAAAACTGGCACAAGCTTCCCTGTGAGAGAGTTTTTGTACCCGTTAGGTAAGAAAACAATGAATTGAACTTAATCCTCATCACTAAACGCTTTCTTGGAGACACGATCCTCAGAAAGGATAAACATTTTCATGTTATGGCACGAATGAGCCATGCTCAGTGTGCACTAGAGTGGAGTCAGGACAGGCTACTGATCAGTTTGCGCTGCATTTGGCATCATCTTCTCCACTTACAGAACAGCTGTGTAAATGGAAGGGCAGGGAGAGCAGCAGGGTTTTAGGCTGGGGTTTGAGAGATGTGCACGCATCAGGGGGGACCGAGGGAAGCAGGGCCAGGCAGCCTGGCTGCGGCTCTGTGGGTGGAAACCAAACATCCCTCTGCTATCCCCATGGAAAGCAAACGCAAAGCACCATGGGCTGCTGGATGCACGTGGGGACACAGTGGGAACCAACACCGGGGATGATGAGGAAAGCAAGGGAAGAGTGTAGCCCAGCTCGGCCAAATTATTTCAGAGAGGGCACAGCATGTGGGGCTGACAGAGATAAAACTATGGCTCTGGATAGTAGCCTTTGGACATGGCGACTGCCTGTTCTGGAACATCATAATGGGCAGGCACATCTCCCCTGGGTACTCTCCATGTCTCCAGGAGCTGAAGCAGGGTGGGATGGGTGGTACTGGGGCAGCATATGGGGCCTGCCAGGCCTACTTTCCCCTACAAAAGGGATGGCTTTCTCTATTTTGATCTGGCAAGTGTTTTACAGTCATGGGACAAACTGTAACCTGCCGGTGTCTTGCAGTTTTCTGGCCAATAAAAGGGCTTGAAATGTGTGTCTGCTTGGTAGTGCTGTGCCCTTCTAGGAGGAATTTTAAATACTTGGAGACTGTTTGATGAAAGGAGAAAAATATCATTACCATAAAGCAAAACATGTAAGAGTTTTTGTTATGGGGAATGCCTCTCGTTTTACATAAATTTTCTATGCAAATTAACACAGGTGATTCTAGCCACATGAAAAAAAAATAGATCTAATTAAATGTTTGTTTTGCATTTAATTCTGGAATCAGCTGGGTGGCTTTTCTAAAGAGTTCGACTGCAAGAAGTAAACTTGAGGGAGTAAAAGGTAAAATAAAAGGTTTTCCTTAGTGCAGAACCCAAATTATGGTGAAATGGAGTCAAAGAACAGAATGTGTTGGTGCTAATTTCCACTTTCAGAGGCAAATCATTTCTGCAACACCCCAAACCTGCTGTAATTACCAGCTGATGCTGGCTGCCCATCACGAGGCGCAGCACCATGTCGGTGATGAAGCTTTACAGAAGCAGCGATGCCACTGAAGTTACACGAAGATTAATAGAAATCTGAACTGCGCTACATCTTAAATAAACAAAAGCTTTTGTAGGCGTGCTGAAAGGCCCATAAAAGTAAACTACAACCTCGGTGAAGCCTTTTAAACTGACAGAACAGCACGGCAGAGGTCAGAGAGGCAGGCGGGTCAGCAGAGCCCTGCCTTCAGGTTTAGGGGTCGGTCCCTCTCCCCGCTTGCACAGGGGCCTCGCCGGGGCTGAGGAGGAACTCCGCCACCACTCCTCCCTCCACCAGAGCAGGAACACTTGAACTGCCCTTCTGTCTCAACAAAACTTTAGTTTGCTGATTGGGCACGAAACAAAAGAAAGACAGCGGGGCGCGATTTATAAGGGGGCAGGGTAGGCTGACATGCTATTGTACTCCAGAGGTATCCACAAGCTGTTAATTCCATTTTAACATTGTTAATAAGGCTGTTAACACATCTGACTTTGTTTAGAGACTTTAAAAACATCAACAAACTAAAGAAAAATAAATAAAAAAATCAAAAAAATTACCCACGCCAGAAGTAAAATATGATCTTCTCAAGCAGCATCAAACACACAAACGTGACGCCTCTGCCTGTCCAGACCTGGCAGCAAGGAAGAGGGACAGCAGGGAGGCTCAGGGACCTGCATCCACGAATGCTTCATCCTCTCCTTAGACTATACAGTTAACCACATTTTCCAGGTTAAGTTTAAAGGACTCTTTTCTAGTGCTGCTGCTGTTTTGAGAAGGAGAGGGAGCAAACCTGGGGTGCCCCCTCCGTGCACACCTCCTCTGCCTCGCTTGCCCTCGCACGCCGTCAAATGTGTAGATTTAATCAGTGTGGAATGTTTTAAATGAATAATTGGGTCTGACAGATTTATTGCAGTTAATTTTGCAATAGAATGGAAAAATGTTTGGATCTCAGCCTTTAAAGTATTAGGAAAACAATTAATCCATCACATAACGGAAATTCCTGTATTACACCCTCATGTCCAATTAAATAATGTCAAGTAATCTTACATTGTAAAATACTAAAAATTGAAGCTTGAGACAGTGGGGGAAAATGTTTTAATTTTTTTCAGGAACCTTGAAACCAAAATCACATCAAATTAAAATCAGATGCTTTAAATAAAGGTTTTTTGGTTCAGATGCTTCAATAAAAGGGTTTTTTGTTTGTTTTATTTGGAGGAGGAGACTGGTTTTAAAGTAAAAAAAAAAAAAAAATCTAACAAAGAAAAATAGAACAGCCTTGCTCAAAAAAACACTGATTTCCCTTTTGCTCTGCAGCTTTTGGATTGAAAACGCTGTTTTAGCAAGGCAATCTCAAAGCAATCTCAAATCAAAAGCATTAGGATGAAGTGTGCGACTGTAGAAAAAAGCCTTTAAAAGGAGATACCCAGCACTACTCTTTTCCAGCAGGCAGAGGGGCAGGTTCCAAGGTACTTACTCAGACACAACTCTCCGAGACTTCAAGCCGTGTTTTGCTTGAATAACGTCCCATAGGATCGAGTCCCCAGTCTAGGACCAACTGACAGCAAACTTCTGAGACTGAAAGTAAGCGGGATTCGTTTGTCTTTGTTTACAGCCCAAAGCTGCTAATGCTGTAAAATTGCTTAATGTCACACTCCATCTCCTTTTTATTAAATGTAAGGAAATAGAACAAAAAAAAAAAAAAAAAAAAAAAAAAAAAAAAAAAAAAAAGAAAGGGGAAAAAACCTGAAAAAAAAAAAAACAAAAAAATTT
>NDXB01014187.1:0-15745 GCA_002631895.1 Agapornis roseicollis
TGTTACAAGCTGGGGACAGTGTGGCTGGACAGTGTACAGGCAGAAAGGGACCTGGGGGTATTGATAGACAGCCAGCTGCACATGAGCTGGCAGTGTGCCCTGGTGGCCAAGAAGGCCAATGGCATTCTGGCCTGTATTAGGAATGGTGTGGCCAGCAGAAACAGGGAGGTTATTCTTCCCCTGTATTGGCGCTGGTGAGGCCGCACCTTGAGTACTGTGTCCAGTTCTGGGCCCCTCAGTTTAAGAAGGACGTGGAAATGATTGAGCGCGTCCAAAGGAGGGCAACGAGGCTGGTGAGGGGATTGGAGCACAAGCCCTATGAAGAGTAATTGATGGAATTGGAGTTGTTTAGCCTGGAGAAAAGGAGACTCAGAGGTGACCTTATCACTCTCTACAACTTCTTGAAAGGAGGTTGTAGACAGGTGGGAGTTGGTCTCTTTCACCAGGCAGCAATGGACAGAACGAGAGGACACAGTCTCAAACTGCGCCAAGGAAGGTACAGGTTGGATATTAGGAAGAAGTTTTACACAGAAAGAATAATAAAATATTGGAACTGTCTGCCCAGAGAGGTGGTGGAGTCACCATCCCTGGATGTGTTTAAAAAGAGACTGGATATAGAACTTGATGACATGGTTTAGTGGAGGTGTAGGGCATGGGTTGGACTTGATGATCTTAGAGGTCCCTTCCAACCTGGTAATTCTGTGATTCTGAGACTGAAACAATTTATCAGTTTCCACTATCAAAACATTCTGGTTTCTTGTATGCCTCACATAATTTCCTTCGTACCTAGTGGTTGTCTGTTAAGAAAGAGTAATATATAGAAAGGACTGGAGAGTTATTTTTATTGTAGTTGTATTTAAAAGCTCCAGCCAGAGTTATGATTCTGTTGTCTCTCTATGTATGGAAGGAGACAAAACTAGAGCCTGGTTTCGTCTCATCACACAAGACTTTCTTTGAGAGAAAGTGAGTAGTATTTCTTGTTTTTTGCAGAGAGAGTGAAGTGCAACAACAACAACAACAAAGTAAAATTATGGATCAAATTTTCATGATCTCGAAGCAGGGATGTTTAAAAACTTACAATTTCAGGTACTGAACAATTAGGCTTTGCATGTCCTGTTGGCAGCGGCTGCCTATGGATGCCTTCTCTGTATTTCAGTCAGCAGTTTTGAAGATACAGGTTGAGGATTTTGAGTTCTGGATATTGGGAAATACGTTACTGATTGATTTAATAAAGATAACAGAAGAAATCTTTGGTAAAGGTAGGAAGAATCTCGCTGACTTTCAGTGCAGAGTTCAGGGCATCTCTTCTCTGTTTTCCCTAGGTTTTGCATGTAGCTTAAATCCATAGCATGATCTGTGAATTCTTCAGCTTAGTGGTCCTACTGGTAGAGGACCACATTAGGACATAACCCTCATTTTACATATAAAGAACTGTGGTTTGACTTCCAGCTGTGAGTCTCATTGATTTAACCCCAAAAACCCCCTTCATATGCTATGCCACTCTTTTTTTTTTTTTTTTGAAGTTATTTGTAGCTTGTTTTTAAAGTTTAAGCAGCTTGACTTCATCAAGTTGACCTGGTTTAGAACATCTATCTATTCCTCACACAAATATATTATAAAGAGAAAAANATATGCTATGCTTTTTTTTTTTTTTTTGAAGTTATTTGTAGCTTGTATTTAAAGTGTAAGCAGCTTGACTTCATCAAGTTGACCTGGTTTAGAACATCTATCTATTCCTCACACAAATATATTATAAAGAGAAAAAAAAAACCCAACAAACCTTAAAACTAAAAACCCCCACCCTTGGAAAGCAAAGGCATGACTTTGAGTGAAATGCTTTTTAGGGTTCTGTAGTCCTTGTATTAATCTCTTTGCCATGAAATATGCATTTTGACACAATTGCAGGAATGACTTTAGTGTCAAAACCATAACTAGTAACAGGAATTTTGTGTTCTATATAGGCGATGAAATGCATCAACTCCTAATAATCTTGTCCTTTATGTTCACTCTTATGCCCTTCACTTCTGTAGAATTTTTATCTTGCAGACTGTGAGAATGTTTTCTTCACAATATACATGTGCAAGCAAGTTGGCAGCATCACATTTATAGAGAGTGATGAAGCACAGTGTCAGAGTCTCTTGAGCTTCTGTCTAGTACTGTGACCCTTGGGCATTATTTCTCTTTTAATCCCTTATTAGGTACAAAACGTTGCCACTGGATTTGTAAATTTTAAACAATGGAATTAAAATAAAACTGAAAATAGTTTTGGGGGTTAGCAGTTTTTTTAATTAGAATAGCACTTAAAACAATCATTTTCTCAACAAAAATGCATTTTTGTCATCCTTGCATGTTTTTCTCATGTTAAATATCAGCAGTACAAAGAAAATACAGATCAAATGCACTGTTGGTCAAGCTCCTTTCAAACTGTGAGTTAATTTTAGCTTCTTGTTGAATAAGCATACCTATTTTGAAACTTGTTGCCTGGCTAGTGACTTGCAAAAGAGCTCAGTATTTACATCTTTATAAACCTTGCTGCTGTTCTGTGGTGGAGAAACCCTTTCAGTTCAAGAAATAGTTGTTTGTTTGCTTGTAGTGGAAGATTCAATTGAGATTTGTTAAACTTGGTACAATATTACATGTAGTTCATATTAGGACTTCTTAAACTAGATATACAGCCATGCTTTCTCTTTACACCTGCTTTTGAAGTATTAAATAGAATTCAGTTAAAAAGAACTTGTAACTGTTGAAACTCAAGATCTCCCCTTATTTAATGGGTCTCTTCTATGTTATGTTATTCAGGTTTTTTGAAAATACATCTCTTTCTAGATGACAGCTAAACAGCTGAGTTCCTACATGCTGCAGCAAGTTCAAGGCCTGTTGAGGAAAGTCTGAACCTTACCTCCTTTTCTATTTGAGAATTTCAGGCTGTGATGTGGCATTGAAAAGAAAAATTGATGAAGAATGGGGGAAGGGTGGTTTTTTTTTTTCCAAAATGTAAATACTATAAATTTGGTATGAAACTTGAAAATTAAACTGTTTTTCTTCTTCTCTTATTGCGCTGCATGCAGTAAAAGTTTACTGTGGGTAGATTCTTGAGATCCTTCAACTCATAATGCCTGCAAAGGCACATGAGGACTTAACCGTAAGAGGTGGTCCCTCTGTGATGATACTGAGATGTCAGTCATGGGGATACTTGGATAGATTTCAAGTAATAAAGTGCAAAAGGCACCACTGTAAACATGTTCATTATTAAAAGCATAAGGATTTATTACATGCTTATACTCCGTTAAAAATCTTTTGCCTGAGCATAACTTGTATGGTCAGCTGACACTGTACACGCCTCCCTGATCTCCCACCTCCCCAGCTGCCACATGCATCCTTAGCACATCACCATGCAAGTCCTTGGAGAAAGTCACACTTTGCTCCTTGTATTTAGCATAGGGTGAAATGCCTCTGCTCACCTAGGTTGGCAGAGGATTGAGAGAAGCTTGAGACTGAGCTTGTGGTTTTCCCTTGAGGCTTTATGGCTTTTGAAGGCAGAGGCAGTGTGTGTACATATGCACCTCAGGGGGTCTGGCTGCTGGTCTGTGGATGTATATGAGCTGTACATCAAGGGTCTGACACTTGAGCCCGTGGTGCACGACGCAGAGCTGCTCCCAGATGTATTCTCTTCCTCTTGACAGTAACACCTGTTCATTGTTCCCTCTGAAGTGGCTCTTGCTGTTCATTGAGCCTCTGGAGTGGCTTGTGGCTCTATGGAGAACTGTGCCACAGTACCCCTGCTGCTCCCCTCACAGGCAAATACTTGGCTTTGTTATTGTTTCCCAGTGGGTTCCTATAGGAATTGCTCACTCTGCAGCATGAGGAGGAGAGGCATGCAGATCAAACCATCTCCTCAGTGGCATTAGGCTGTATATAGGTTGCTGAAAGTGTAACTTCCTTGTTAGAAATAGCTGCTGTGGATGAAACTGACAGATACAGAAAGAATCAAGGGTGATTTATATTTTCTGGTTGCCTATCATTTGAGGGGGTTGTTTAGTTTTGTCTCATTGCTAAACAACATGTTAGAGAAACAGGGGTCTCTTTGACTTTCCTTATTGTGTTTCTTATAATAACCCGTCAGATCTGGCACTGTATTATTCTAAGTTAATAATAACAGCTCTATTTTTCTATTTCACATCTTTTTCCATGCTTTCTTTTCAATTAGATCTGACACCTTTTAGATTACGGATCCTGTAGGGTATGAGTTTATTAAATACAACCCTGAAGGGCTACATATATTCTCCTAAGGCCATCATTATGATGTAACCAAATACTATAATCCCTGGTTATGTGATGGAGAACTGGAGTCACAGACTTGTCCAAAACTGTAAAGTTTTGGCATGCTAGAGTTGGAACCCAGAAGCTTTCTTGGCCCTATGCCCCAACCACCAATAAATAAGGCTGCTTCTCATTAGAGCTTAAATACAACTTGAGCTTTTGATCTAGTACTGAGAGAGAATCCTGCTCTTGATTTAAAGACGCGTTTAGTAAGCTTGTGTTCTTCCACAACTGATTTATGTTGAGCAGATTTATCACTTTATGTTATGTAAGAAGGGACTGGCCATGTGAAATGCTCCATAACTTGTAATGGCAGGGTGAATATTCCCCAACTCCTGGTTCAGACTTCATAGAGCTAGATTTGCCTTTGGACCAATATGCAGCATTTCGGTATGCTCTGAGATGAGCTTTTCCAAACATGTGCCATTTCAATATTTGGTTACATCCAGTCATTCCTTCCTATTAAAATAATGCCATTTTGAATGGTATTCTTGCCAAATGCCCCTGGTCAGAAAGGTTCTTGCTCTCTGATGAAGCTTCAGTTTCTTCAGTTTCATTGCAGCAGGCCAAATTCTAGGGTTTTTGACAACCCGATGTGCTTCACTATAGGAAGACTTTGTTTTGTTGCATAGTCAAGAGGGCTTCAGTTGTCTTTGAATAATCGTATGTGGAATACTGACTTCCCTGTGTAGTCTGGGACACTGGTTTCAACTGCACAGTATGTGTTTCAGTCCTGCTCAGTATGCGTTTCAGTCCTGCTCAGTATGTGTTTCAGTCCTGCTGAATCTTCCCTTTGCTGTTGCTTGCATTTATCTATCTTGATTTTTGTCTGTGTTCAGGGCAAAGATTCAAAGGAGGGTATTGTCTGGGGGGCCACTGTAAGCAGTCCCCATAAGAGTAATATCTTAAGCAATACTTACTGAATAATGTTCCTTGTCATCTTATCCAAAAAACCCTATGTGAATTCAGAAGAGGCAAAGATGGTTGCTTAAAGCAAAACTGTAATAGCTAGACATAGAGAGTGTATGTCTTCTCATACATGTCCCTGGAGTTACAGTGGTTTGTACCAGCTGAGATCTCACCTAGCATATACTGATTTTGCAAGAGAAGTCCTAGCTGGAATGGAGAGCTCTGGGTTTCCAGATATCTGACACAAGCTGAGTAGAACAATTCTAAATTTAACTCATCTTTAGCAATTGCACTAGCAAACACCAGAATTGCTCAAAACATAGGCCTCTCTCACAGGCTTGTTATATAACATTTATGTACTGAGAAAAGTAGTGAGCCTAAATGCAAGCACTCCAGGAGTTTTGGTGTCACTTTCAATGTGCTAGTAAATAATATCATTGTGTTGAAATGCAGAACTTCAAATTTCAAGTGCAGTTTCCAGACAGCAAGTTTTCTAACCAGGATTTGTCATAGCTGACTTGTGCAGCATTTGTGATTTCTGGTGTGAACCTGGAAGGGTTATATAACTTGTATTCCTTTGTAAGTACCTGATTATTTTAGCATAAGATAATTTTCTTGCCTTTTTCTGCATTTCAGATTAATCTGCTAAATACTAAGGGCTTTAGGAGCTCATGATATGATGTAAATGTACCTATGCTGGGGAAACACTCGTATTTCACTAAGCGGTGTGTTGCTCTGGGTTTACTGTTTCACGGTTTCATCCTGCAAATACTTAGGGCTTCCAGTAGAGGTCAGGATGACATTGTCAGATATTTTGTAAAAGCGTTGACCTGAGTAAGAACCTTCCAACACTCATTCTCACAGACAAAACGTTTGGGTGGGTTTTGTTTGTTTTACTTTTTAATATGAAGATAAAGCATTGTATAATTATTTTGTTTCCCCTGGATTTCATCAGCAACTTTATAAAGTTTGGTGACAAATGCCTCAATTCTCTTGAGAAAATGTGAAGTTTGGGAATAGAGGAAAAAAGTGGAAAAGAGATGACCCTGAAGAATTAACAGTGCTATTGAGGTAAAGGTCTATTAAAGTGCAAATGTTAGGACTAGAGGGCCTGGGAAATTGGTTTAGAATTGTTCTAATTCTTTAAACTAAGTGTGTGTATGGAAGTGTATATATACATGTATATGTATGTATCTATGTATGCATATTACACACATACGCAGACATACATATGTACATAAGAATGCATGTATTTTTATCTAAGACTGTGCTTCACCTACACAGCAGCAATGCTTAAACAGCTTTTGCTTTGGCCACTCATTTCTGCTTTGTCATTGTAGCTGCTGTGGTTTGGCTTAAGTAAAACAGATCTGGCTGAAAAAGCCACCCTGTGGAAGCAGGGGGGGAAAAAATACATTGCAGCCATGCCATTTATTTGATCAGTTTTGCAGCATAACCATGCAAATAAACATACCAACACAATGCACTAAGCTGCTTGGGGGAATCAGGGCCACCTAAACTGTTGAGAACTGAAAAGACCTAAGGAACACATTCTATATTTTTAAAAACTGAATCTTATTCTAGACTCCGCAACATAGCTTTTTGACCAGGGTAGATTTTTGTGACAGACTCTGTAATGCAGAACCACAATGTACATGCATGCTGGTCCTCTCACCTAACATTGTGGGTTTGTTCATGCACATAAGCAGGCAGATCATAGAATAGCTTAATTTTGCACAGTCCACTGGTAGCTGACATTGGAATATATGTGTCTATTTTCAGGCTTGCTTTGCGCTAAGATCTCAAATATACCCCTGCAAGTGCTTGTGCACCGATGCTGCACAGGAAGTTATCTGTGGTGTATTACATGCCTTCTTGCCATTACGAAATTGTGGTGTTCATGCTCCGTATTCTTACTGGCACACCCCTTAGTGGCACATCAGCAATTTACATGTATGTACACACAAAGCAATTTTGCAGCAAATGTATGGTGGTCTTCTCTGGACATGCGTATGACCAAACTTGTGCAACCAAGTTTCCAGTGGGCATCAACTCCTGGCACACTCATGTCACCATTGTATTCAGAGGCACTTCAGCATCTCTGTTCAAAAAGAGCTCTAGCAGCCTGTTTTTTTACTGCCTTTCAGACTAGCTACAAAATGGTTTACTTGAAGTACCATCCAACTACAAAATGCTTGTAACATTCAGGCCCCAAAATGCAACTTGGTTACCTGAAAGGAGGAGATGATGTTTGCCATTTCTGAGTATATAAAACATTGTGGAGGCAGATAAATAACTGAGGTTGAGGTGCAATAAGAAGAAAATGAAATAAAATCTGCTTTTCCAAATGTCTGTTCTAAATTAACTTGACAATAAAGGTTTTATCAGATCGCGGCATGCTTTCCAAGGGGAAGCGGTAGAAGTTCATATTGCCAGTGACATTAATAGCTAGACTGGAAAAAAGACTTTGGATGCTTATAGGGAATGAAACAAAAAAGTTCAGTGAGACACATGAGGTAGGTCAGTTGGCCTTTTTTGGTCTACTTACTGTGACAAAATAAAATTAAATATCATGCTTTATCTCTCTTGGTTTAGGAATTATTTTACATCCACATACATATTTCATCTTTTTATTGGAAACAAGGATAATATAAAATCAAGCGGTTCTGGACCAAGATGGTTGCAAATGAAATAAAGCAATACTGTCTCACATTATATGCTCCATAGTGTATCATATAAGGCAAGGATAGTTTACAAATTACAAGGTCATCTTGCATTTTAGGAGGTTAGGTTTTCTTACCAAAAATGGGGTCTCTTTCCTTATAGTGATTCTTATCATTTAAGAAGTCTACCTAACTAAGCAGTGAATACATTCTTATTTGCACAGAAATTGTGAGAGAATTCTGTTGATTCACTGGGCATGAGATACAATTATTGGGTAAAGGGTAGTATTTTATCAAACTTATGGGGAATTAAGCTGGTGAAGGGTCTAGAGCACAAGTCTTATGAGGAACAGCTGAAGGAACTGGGGTTGTTTAGTCCGGAGAAACTACCTGAAAGGGGGATAGAGTGAGGAGGTGGCTGATTCTCCCAAATAGTAAGTGACAGAACATGAGGAAACTGCCTCAAGCTGTGCTAGGGAAGGTTTAGACTGGGTATTAGGAAACAATTTTTTTACTGAAAGGGTAGTGAGGCATTGCAACAGGCTGCCCAGGGCAGTGGTGGAATCACCGTCCCTGGCAGTGACTGTATAGACAAGATCTGTAATGATATGGTTTAGTGGTGGATTTGGCAGTCTTTGGCAGTTGATCTTAAAGTTCTTTTCTAATCTAGTTGATTCTGTGTTCAACCCAGTAGGATCAAGCTCCTACTTCTGAGAACTGTCTGGGTGCTTGAAATTCAGGCTCATCTTCACTAATCAACCATTAAAAAAGGAGTTCTTTAGTAGAAGAACAGGGCAGGCTTGCTTTATTTTTCACTTCAGTGCACTTTTAAGAAAAGAGTTATTAGAATCATAGAATAGTCAGGGTTGGAAAGGACCTTAAGATCATCCAGTTCCAACCCCCCTGCCATAAGAAGGGACACCTCACACTAAACCATGTCACCCAAGGCTTCGTCCAACCTGGCCTTGAACACCACCAGGGATGGAGCACTCACAACCTCCCTGGCCAACCCATTCCAGTGCCTCACCACCCTAACAGGAAAGAATTTCTTCCTTATCTCCAATCTAAACCTCCCCTGTTTAAGTTTGAACCCATTACCCCTTCTTCTGTCACTACAGTCCCTAATGAAGAGCCCCTCCCCAGAATCCCTATACGACCCCTTCAGATACTGGAAGGCTGCTATGAGGTCTCCACACAGCCTTCTCTTCTCCATGCCAAACAGTCCCGACTTTCTCAGCCTGTCTTCATATGGGAGATTCTCCAGTCCCGTGATCATATTTGTGGCCCTCCTCTGGACTTGTTCCACCAGTTCCATGTCCTTTTGATGTTGAGGACACCAGAACTGCACACAGTGCTCCAGGTGAGGTCTCATGAGAGCAGAGTAGAGGGGCAGGATCACATCCTTCGACCTGCTGCTGGACGGTTGGCTTTCTGGGCTGCAAGCGCACACTGAAGCCAGCTCATGTTCATGTTCTCATCGACCACCACCCCCAAGTCCTTCTCCGCAGGGCTGCTCTCAATCTCCATCTTCATCTACCAGCTCCTTCAGGACCCGTGGATGGATTTCATCAGGTCCCATGGATGTGTGAACATTCAGGTTCTTAAGATTGTCTCGAACCAGATCCTTTTCTACACTGGGCCCAAGGTCTTCATTCTCACAAGTCCTTGTGTCTGCCTTCCAAGCCTTGGGTGGTGTGGTCAGAGCATTTCCAGTGAAGACTGAGCGTCACATTTCCATCCAGCCCTTCCCTGTTTGTGAGCACGTGGTGAAGTATCGTGCCTGTCCATGTTGGCTCCTCTATTACTTGCAGAAGAAAGTTGCCTTCCACTTGTTATTGGTAGACAGTGCAGTGGCATTTGGATTACTTGGGATTTATAAGGAGTTTTACCTGAGACATCTTTGGTGGTTTCAACCTGGTCCCTTTTCAGTTCTTGTCTGTCTCCCCCTAGCAGTTACAGCTAGTGTAGGAATACAAAGTTTGTCCAGGTTCTGCCAGCTTT
This sequence comes from Agapornis roseicollis, assembly GCA_002631895.1. Taxonomy (NCBI): domain Eukaryota; kingdom Metazoa; phylum Chordata; class Aves; order Psittaciformes; family Psittacidae; genus Agapornis; species Agapornis roseicollis. Next base: position 9,894 of record NDXB01014187.1, read on the forward strand.
TATTCTGTTTGGCTTAAGCAAGATGCATTCCTGCAAAGGCCTCCCTAAAGACAGTCCCATCACTCCTGTGCTGCTTCTGGTAGCCATTTTCTGTCATTGGCCTAACTTTAACTCCTCTTTCTCATAAGTGGCAGACTTTCTGATAGCCTTGTCCAATGGCACTTCATCCTGCCTAGCCCTAGCCCCAGCCCCAGGCCCAGCTGGTTCTGAGCAAGGCAATGCTGATGGTTACTGGTACTGTAAGAAACTGGGTACTGATACCTGAGTTTTCCTTGAATTCATTTTCTTGATTAGCTGCCTTCTGCTATGCTAGAGCACCTAGCCTTTTGTCTAGCTATAAACCTATCACCCAAGCTTCACCAGTGGAATACTGGAGTACTGAGTGCAGTTCTGGTGTCCTCAACATCAAAAGGACATGGAGCTGTTGGAACAAGTCCAGAGGAGGGCCACGAATATGATCAGGGGACTGGAGAATCTCCCATATGGAGACAAGCTGAGGAAGTTGGGACAGCTCTGCCTGGGGAAGAGAAGTCTTCGTGAAGACCTCATGGCAGCCTTCCAGTATCTGAAGGGGTCGTATAGGGATTCTGGGGAGGGGCTCTTCATTAGGGACTGTAGTGACAGGAGAAGGGGTAACGGGTTCAAACTTAAACAGGCGAGGTTTAGTTTGGATATAAGGAAGAAATTCTTTCCTGTTAGGGTGGTGAGGCACTGGAATGGGTTGGCCAGGGAGGTTGTGAGTGCTCCATCCCTGGCGGTGTTCAAGGCCAGGTTAGACAAAGCCTTGGGTGACATGGTTTAGTGTGAGGTGTCCCTTCTTATGGCAGGGGGGTTGGAACTGGATAATCTTAAGGTCCTTTCCAACCCTAGCTATTCTATGATTCTAAGATCTTGATCTCTTATAATACTCCAGCTAAAATAATTTTCTGTTTTAACTGTTACCATATACATCTCTGCAGCACTTACCACACCAGTGAGGATGAAGGGTATTGGTTTCAACTGTGCCAAACTCTAATTTTGGCCTGTCAAACCCTTCTCTCTTCTTGAGTCCTATTACGTCTGTTATATCTGCTTTGTCAAAAAACAATGAGCAAGGTTGGAGAGTTGTTTTTGTTTGTTTGTTTTTTTGTCATTGTTTGTAGAGCTTTTTAATCCTTTTATGCTATTAGGTAGAAAACAGTTCACTCTAGTTTGTTGTTTGGAATGTATAAAAAGGGTGAAGTCAGCATATATCTGCCTTCCTGGTCTAAGCACAAAATTAACACTATTGATAGAGCAGATATTAAAGAAATAAAGCACAAAAGTATTTTTAAAAGTCTCCTACTTCATTCTGGAAAAAGATATCGACTTATTTCTGCAATATGTAAAGTACATGTTCTCCAGGGAAGTGTTTTAGGAATGTGCCATCCTGAGGAAAAGGCCTACCATAATTATAGTTATTATTGTTATTGCTGAGCAGTAACTCAGCACTGTTTGACTTTCAATTTAAATGCAAAGATCTGATTTATACTTTTATTTCATATTCATTGCAGGCTTTCTTCACTTTTGTTGATTCTTTTGCAGAGAGGTAAGAAACTTTCCATTCTTAGTACTAGATTTTTGTTCAAATTTTAAATTGAAAATGCCACAGAGCACCAATGGAATAGGCTCAGCTCCTATCCTGTTCTCCTTTTCGCCCCTATTTCTTACCTGTAATGTGGAATATGACCTCTTAGATGTAAGAACCATAAAGTGCTCACCTTTTGACCTCTGATATCCAAAAAACATCCAATAAGGTATTTATAAAGACAGGTTTTTACTGTTTCTGAAATACTGTAGTTAATACATGTCACATTAGTCTCTTATTGCAGCCTGGTTTTTATTTGATTTCATTTAGTACATCAAGTATTTAATAACCAGAAAGTTTTAAGTAAGTGTCACCAATTTTGTAACAAATATATAGTGTTGATCACTATTCTCAGGTCATGGTTTGGAGCACAGATATAAGCTGTGTCCTGAATTTTGAATGTTTATGTGAGTACATTTTTGCAGGAAATCTTATGAGAACAAAAATGATTAAATTCTGTTGTTTAAATCTGTGTTGAGCTCTGTCCTATTGTGTTTACTGTTGCCCCATTCCATATGCTCCATATTTATGTGCACCTGCCTCCCAATTATATCTTCATTAACATGCATATCCACAGAAGGTCTATTTTCTTTCATCCTACATTAAGTATTAGATATTTTAGGCCATATAAATTTCTAGCTTACTTCTGAACTTCCTCAAGAAGCACAGAAAGATTAAAAGCCCAGAAGTGAAAAAAACCCCACCACTATATTAACAACATTTTCAGACTCAAAAGTCCTGTTAAATTTTTCTCTGGTTTCTTATTTATTTGTATTATTTTTTTTTCGTATCTTTTTATTCACTACAAACGTAAATGTGTACGGCAGTTCTCATTAGACAATTTGGGACTGGTTGGCTGTTGTCTGGAATAGTTCTTGTTCTTCCAGAAAGCTCTTATTTAGTAAGAGAACCTCTTCAAAAGTCTCCAAATTGTGGGACTGTTTACAATGGGAAGCAAGCGGTCCACTTTATGGCAGTGCTCAAGGAAACTAAATTTACCCCTGCTGCCATTAACACTTTAAGTAAATCATGTGCTGTACATGTGTTGTGTACATTTTCAAATGAACTTGCATTGGAAATCTGTCTGTGTAAGAAATGTAACAAATGCTCACTGGTATAATGATTAGTCTCTGTTCAGTACTAGAAGTGCAGAACTAATGCCTAGAATACAGAAGCTGTTACTCTTAATGAAAAAAAAAGAAATATAACCATTACTTCAGGTCACCTCTGAGGTCACTGACAGCACAGCATGGGGGACTCAAGTATAGCAGCATGACTACAACTAGTCATGGCTGTGAAAGAGATCTTTAGTCCCCATTAGCACTGTGTACTTAAATTGGAAGAAGCAAGAATACATTCTTTTTTATTTACTTACTTTTTGAAAAGGCAAAGAAAAAGGAAACTTTAAAAATGAAGTTTGAAAAGAATACCTTATAATTAATTATTACCGTCTCTCTTGTCATACACCGTGCCATGAAGATGTAGCCTGTTATATTAGTAAAATCAACGATGAGTGGGTTGGTGGGGAGACCCCTCTGCAATCCATACACTGCTTGCTTTAATACTTAGATTTGGTCCTGTTGTCAAACTGTAGTCCAGCTTTTATCATTCTTGGCAGACAGAGCAGAACAACACTCTGGCACTTGACCTGCCCATAAAAACTTGAACAGGAAACAGCAGTAAATAATCCACTCAAAAGGCCCTTGAGAAAAGCACTACACTTGATTTCTAATAGGAATTGCATGGTACACCAAGGGGAAAAGTGTGGGCTCTTTCAAAATACAGGCTTTGTATTGTTAAAATTTTTGTTAATTTTTACAATTAAATGTCTCAGTGGTAACTTGGAAGATATTTTTTGTATATAGCAGACCTGAGAGAGAGTTCAAAATTGTTTTTTTCTTTTATTCCTTTTAACCAACATAGAAATCATCTCACAGTATATATACATAGACAGTCAAATTGACTGCATATCAAACACGGATGTACCTCGGAACATCCCTGCTAACTTGGTGCCTGGGCTTTGAAATGGGCATGAGGTGAAAAAGCTTACCCGGGTTCTCTGGAAATTTCCTCCCTCAGTTTCTGAGGGAAGTGGAAGAAGAGTTGAATTCTCTTTCTAGCCTGAAAGAATAGACCACTCCTGTTTATATTTTCTGCAACCTATTTTTAGGCTTTGATGATGCAATTGGCTCCACAGACAGTTGCTTCAATCTCTGGCTTTCCTCATGAAGTGAATTAGAGAATTAAGTGTATAATTTGTAGTGGTTTTAGTCACAGAGTCTTTTCATGTGTGTACAATTATTTAATTTTTTTGCATTCATTTCAGTGCTCTGAATGAATCTTAACTAATTTGTGAGGAAAATTAAAATCTTTAGTATTTACCAAGAATAATTTGTGAGAAAAAGGCCTATGCAGGCAACTATCACACTTCTCACCTTTAGTAAATTAAAATTAGTAGTTAAATGCAGTGGGTGGGTTTCTTTTTTTTAATGTTTTCACTCATATGGTCTGTTTCTAGCTGTGCTAGCTTCTGAGGAGATTCAGAAATTTTGGAAAACTCCCCCCCAAAAAAAACAAAACCCAGAAGGACGAAAAAAAACCAAAGCAAAACCAACCACCCATTAAACTTAACTTATTTTTTTCCAGTTTTTATAAGCCAAACTCGTAGATTTTTGGCTGGTTAGACTAGTCAGCTTGATTGTAGTTATCCTCCTGGCTTGCTGAAGATACATGTATTCAAATATTTAAATATTAGAGTAGTTATTGATCAAAGCCAGAAATTCTATAAAATATTTTCCAGTTTGACAAGAATATTGTTGTTTGGAAATAAAGAATATGCTACCTAAAGAGGAAATTAATAAAATTCTAGCTCTTCCTAAGAGATCTTAGTTTTACACTTGGTCTCAGTTCAAAAGTCACAAATCCAAATGAACATGAATCTTGTCTTACAGGGGTACAGAAACTAATACCTCCATTTGATTGCACTTTCTCCAATTTGTGCCTGCACTTTATACTTCCAAAAAGAACCTGGAATAACTAATGCAGAAAGGTAATTGGGACCAGGTTAGCAATGTAGCTGCTAAAAAATGTTAGCGAAATTGATTCATTTCTTCATTAATGGTATATTGATGATGAGGCCCATACTCAAGTAGGTTTTGAACCCATTCCATCTTCTGACCTCTCCTTGCAGAGAAGGTGAACATACATGCTCATTGCCACATGCATGAATTTTGTGCATGAATTTACCTATTTTATGTAGGGACAAAAAAGAACTGCTGACCAAATATATATAAGGTAGTCTATGGCTGCTACTTGCATCCGTTACTGAGCAGTCTTGTCCCAGTCATATGCCTGCTGAGATTTGCTGGTAAGGGTATCTCAATACACTGTAATATTGCATTTATATGCTTTACTTCTTGTTCTTTCCTCTTGTATTTTTTCATAAGCAGAATATTGTGAGTAACTTGAATGGCTTGAAATTTTGGTAATTTCTATAGTATTCACCCAGATTAGAATACATGAGTGATTTGGTGGCAAGGACAGGTAAAACTTTTGGATTCTGCCTGGTACATAATAGTTAAGATATAAGAATTGTCTATTTAATTTTTCAAATTTTCTATTAAATGCTCAAAACTGTGTGTGGCTTTTGCAAACAGCCACCCATCATGTTAACCTGATTTATTTTGTTGAGCAGTTTACCCTCATACCAAGTATTTATTTGCCTACATGGACTTCATATGTTGGTGAAGAACTCATTTATTTATTTACTAATTTTCTTGGTTATTGACTGTGCAAAAATTTCCACTAATGAGAATTCTTCCCCATTGTGAATCATTAATACACTAAGTACACTTCAAATTCCTCCAGTAATGATACAATGAGAATTGCTTAGCTGATTTAAATGACACAGATGTGGTACTAATTATACATTTTAAATTGGCGACAAATACAATTAATTTGCTGATTATCTAAAACAAAAGTAAACTTTTTTATTATAGTAATTTACTATAATTTGTCACTCAGCCATTTTCTTAGTATAATATTTATGCATTTGACAAACCTACAAAGAGACATATAATTAGACCTGTTTCATCCATCATTGACTGCCTTTTAACCAAAGGTCTTACATGAACAGTTTACAAAGACACTATCAGATTAACCAGATTAAAAAACCCAAAAACCAACAAACAAACAAGAAAACCCCCAACCCCCCCCCCCCCCCCCCCCCCTTAAAATTTTTCTTTTC
>NDXB01014187.1:15865-31020 GCA_002631895.1 Agapornis roseicollis
CCCCCCCCCCCCCAAGCCCTCTTTAAATTCTTTATGCTCAGGGAAGCTTCAAATTATCTGTCCATTGATTTGGGAAATCAGAGTGAGGCCATTGTAATATTTCATTTTCATTCAAGCCTGGATCTGAAGCATTAATAATCTGCATCTGTCCATACCAAACCCCATTACCCAGTCATTTATTTGCTTATTAATGGTGAAATGGTGGCTTTAGAGAGCTTTTTACTGGTACCTATAGTGTCACTGAAATTTGCCAGATGTATAGCATCATTAAAATAGTCTTCAAACTCTGTTTTAATGTAGAATAGAGAGGCACATCTTGTAAGAGATTCTAATTGTTGGTTCTCATATAATTATTTAATCTGACTGTAGGACTAGGAATAAAAAATAATAAACAACAAGTCAAGCCTTGATCCCAGCCTCCTCCTTTCCAGCCCAGAACAACCAAAAAAATCTCTATTAGGTGCTTATTCAGTATTTTAAATGTCACTGGTGCTTCAAGAAGAAACATGTTTTAGTCATGTTTTTGCAGACTTAAAGGCCTTTCAGTTCATTTAGAAATTATGTACATTTTCAGCTAGTGGCACTGTTGTAGCCACCATAGTCTAGAGAAACAAATTGTATCAGAACACATAATATCCTTTACCTGTGCCTCCCTCATGCTTGAGATACTTGTGGAAGCTGAAAACCCAGTTGTTTTCTGTTAAATGCTTCCAAGTAAAAAATTTCAGCTCTTGCTCTTTCTAGGTCTATGCATGATAGGTAGAATAGGGATATGCAATCCCCTAATTAAAAAGGAATTTAAAAATAAAAGATACTATTTGTCATTATTTTTCTACACTGGAAATTATTATTAACTCCAAGGAAATAATAATATATCTAAAGGGAGAATGGGATTTATTAAAGAGAATCCAGAGTTTCTTTCTATGGACACCACCAATATCAGTGCCAGTGATGACAGGTGCCAGAAGCAATGTACTTGTCTTAGGTGAGCACAGGTGCATTTGAAGGAGATGTACCTCCATGCCCTCTCCCAGCATGTTCGTTTACCCCTCATCATCTATCTCCAGCTAGAATCACAGCCACATGCCAAGAAGCACTCTTCCATCTGTGATCTCAACCCCCCAAAATATTCTTCAAAACCAAAAAAACCCCAGCACGTGCTTGTATTATATTTCTGATATTGAATCATCTATTTAGAGGAAAGGCATCTATTTCTGTTTTAAAACAACATTCATTTCTGTATTTATTTGTTTTTGTGGTGTAAAACATGGGCTTGGTAGCAAGTACTTGCACAATGTGTTTTCTCCCTAATTTTAATTAATTTTTCCTTCCTTATTTTTTTTTCAGGAAGAAAAATGGGTAGTGGTGGATATACAGGTATGGCCATGCATTTATTTGGGAACAATTAAGATTTCCTTTCAAAATCAGAAACCAGCAATTTCATTATGTAATATAATTTCACTGTATTGTACCTTTAAAAATAAAATACATGGTTGCTCTTGAACTATTAAACTATATGTGTCACTGATTTATCCTGTTACCAAAAGGATCTCATGTGTCACTTGGCAGACGGACAGCTTTTTTTCCAAGTGTATTGTATACTTGTGTTTTGTTAGCTGTTTTTGTTTTATAAATAGCGTTTGAAAGGAATCTCTGAAGATCTGGATTTTTGAGGCGGTATTTTTCTTTGCTGTTCTTTGATGTTGACCTTCCCCCACTCCCATCACAGCAACAAGAGCAGTATTTTGTTCTCAAAAAGTTACCATTTCTATGTCAGGGAAAAAAGCGTTTCTTTTTCATGTCAGAGTTTTTGCAGGCAGGCTGACTCCATTCCAACAGATTCCTCGCTGAAACTCTTCTGAAACAATTTCCCTGGGAAAACTAGGTTTGTGAAAAACTTTTTCTATTTGAAAATCTGCAAAGAGACTCCAGCACTATCATTCTTCATGCGTTTAACTACGTAAGCTTGCAATATTAGCATTGGTATGTGTTCTTTTTCCTTCTGACAATTTCTCCTTCTAGCAAAACCAACATCACGGGCTCTCGCTTTGCCTGTATATTTAGAGTAAAGAAACTTCTCCTCTAGTATTAAATTGAAGTCCTACTTATTAAAAAATTATTGACTAAGTTCTTATTCTATCTCTTGGCAGTTATGGAGGGAAATTATTTGTTGCCTGCTTTATAACAGGTTTTACAAATTGGAAGTCTGTTTTTAAGACCTTCCTCCTGCTTAATCTCCTTTTCATTTTACTAAACAAATGCAGTTCCCCCAAGCTTCCTTCTCAGATCATGTTTGTGGAACATCTTGTCAGTCTTAAAGTTTCCCTCAAGGTTCTCAGCAATTTCTTTGCCTTTCTCAAGGAGAAATGACCCAACTGAATAGACAGTTCCAGCCAGGTCTTTTCATTGCCAGGAGAGTAAAAACTTACCCCCCAGGTCTTTTGCATGACACTTTAAAAAATATGTTTCAGATTGACATTTTCTAGTTTTGCAACAGCATTATGTTTCTGGGCTTCTAGTCAGCTTGAGCTATTAGAGAACATCAATTCTGCTTTAACTACTGCTGTTTAGCCAGGTAACTTCCATTTTATATTGCCTTTTCTTTGTTTTTGAAGAGAGATATTTGAAGTTTGCCTTAATTGAACTGAATCCTTTTGGTATAATAACACTGCTTCGATTTCTGAAATGAGTACAAAATCTAATCGTGCTCTCGAGGGTGCCTGCAGCCTCTCCCAGCTCAGTGACAGCCACAAATGTTCTAACTTATTTGCTATCCAAGTTGTTGATGAAAATACTTAAAACTGACCAGATTTTTGCCAAGACCTTGCATGATACAGCCCTCCAGTTTGACAGTGAATCTTGTCTTTGAGAACTGTTCTTCGAATTGTGATAGATAACTGTTCTATAAGTGTTCTATTTGCTAAAATTTAAATGCACATGTATTCTGTGTTGTGTTTCTTAAAAAGACGTGCACCTGAGCAGCAGGGAGGAGGGTTTGGCTCCTGCTCATTAGGTGAGGTGCAAGCCTCAAAAGGGGGAGACAACAGCTGTGTTGGCAGTGCCTGAATGTGCTTAGCTGGAGATTTCTGGAGTGCAGGCTTAAGCAGGCAGACAGCCTACAGCTCAAATGAGATGGAGATCTCTGTGGAGAGCAGGAAGCAATCACATAACCATGCCTCAGAGACTTATCACAGCAAGCCATTGTGTCCTTGCAAGAAATACCCTATTTTTCAGTCTTGCTTTCCAGTGTGACAGCTTTCTGTGGTCGCAAAAATTTTTACCTTGTCTCCCAAGGACAATGACATATCATGGGCTGAAGATTATCAGTCCTGCCTATTGCTAATAGTATTAATGTTGTATTTGTATACTAAGATGAAAAGTAGTGAGTTTTAGGAGTAAGTTACATAGTAGGAAATGAAGTTGGGTTTTGATTTTTCTGCATCTGGTTATGTAAACTGTTTATGTAGTCTTCTATAGAGAGATTCTGCAAAATTTAGATCAGTGCTAGGGCCTGGTCTGTGATACAAAGTAGTGATGAGGTAAGGAGGCAAACCTTCCCTAAAATTGCAAAACCCTGTAAGCACACTCTGCTTTGCATCATCCCAACCATGCAGAGTGGCATAAAGGGAGCTGGGGAAGTGGTCATCATTCTCCAGCTTTCTTGCATGGTAGGGACTAGTGGATGACTTTGTCAGTCAGCATTATTTTCTGTTATTGAGCTAATGCTTAAGCTATCTTTTATGACATTGATGGTAAACTAGAATGTGAAATTATAGTCTAATTATATTCTGCAAACACTTGCAGCTGTCTTGGTTTCTTCAAGTTTACAATATTAGTCTCAAAGCACTCAATGAAAAATGCTTGACCTGATGGTAGTTTATATGTTCTTTTAAACAAACTATGATTTGTACAAGAATATCTTCTCAGTACATTTGAAAAATAAATAATCAAAATTATCTAAGCATAGGAAATTTATAGTCTGGCTCATCTTTCATCTTTTGGAATATGGGTTCTCAACCTGATAAATTTTATAGCTCGGCTAACTGATACAATGACACAGCCTTTTAGAATTGCCAGCTGTAAAACTAATTCTGGCAGAAGGAGTGGCCATATGTATTCCTCACTGTCCTCAGTCTGAACTGGGTTAGTAGGGACTATAAATAGCTTCATAAATATTTTACTGTGTCTACATTTTGGTCTTGATATAAAAGACTGAGGAATAGATTGTTCAGATTCTTCATGAGTAATACCAAACAGAGTGAATAAAAAAATTATCATTACTTTAAATAAGTCGATTTTCTCCTGTTTCTTTAATATCTCCCTTTCTGGCTGACCAGTGATTAATAGTATCAGCATCCCTCTGTTCTTCGTCTAGAGGCTGGTGCTGAAACAATGGCCACAAAAAAATGGTGACTGCTGTTGACTTCAGCCAGAAAAAGACTTTTATCATAGATGATTTTCTTGTCCATGTGGCTTTAATTTAAGAAGGAGATGAACTACAGAAGGTATCATTCTTCAAACAAAAGGGGAGTATTTTGTGTTTGTTGCTTTTTATCTGCTGTTCTGATTTAGGAGTTCTTGTCCTAAATTTAAATACTAGCTTTCAATTAAAGATAAATGTGTCTATGCTCTCAGTCCAAGTGCCTCCACCTTTCTTTATTGAAGTTAATTTATTTATTGAACTTTGACAGGTTATTACCAAAGCTTATTTAAGGTGTGCTGTTTAATGTTATCTAAAAGGATCTTAACTACCATTGCATGGAACACCATGCAATATAAAAATGAAAAGGTAATCTACATTTATTTGTGCCCTATGGCCACAAGAGAGAAGAATCACAACTTGGCTTTAGTATTTCTATTGTTTTGAGGCAACGTGTTTTCTTACCCCAATATTTAAGGTGGGGGGAGGGGTGGAAAGGTCCTTGCTATTCTGGATGTTGAGCTTGGAAATTTAAGTGGTAAGCTATCAATTTTATTTTTCTTTTTTTGTCTTACTCTTTCAAAGAAAGCCAGTTTGCTCATATTAATTTGTGTTTGTTTTAGGGAAGCACAAGACTTATTTTAAGGCAATATTCCTAGAGAAATCTGTGTGACAGGTCTCACCTAAGTTTGGATTGTAACAGCACTTTTCAGTCCTTTCACCTATCAGCAAAGCTTTGCACTCATTTTCTAGTTCTATTTTAAGCATGTTCTTAATATGTGGTGTATGGAGAATGCTTTGCTCATTTATCAAGTCCAGTCCTTAACTTGCAAAGTGCAGTTGTCCATCCTTGTTCTTATTCAGAGCAAAGATGGGATCTATGGCAGGTAAAGGCTACAAAATCTGATTTTATCTCATTCAAGTAACCATTTGGCTGTCCGATGTCTGTAATCAGATGCATTAGTGTTCATTAGCTTTGCCTTACAAATTTGATAGAAAGCAAAGTTGTCCTGTTAAACAGATTCCTTGCCTGCTCCATAATTCTTAGAGAAGGCCAAAAATCCATGAACAAATCTTTTTGCTTTCCCTTCCCACGGCCTGCACTGGCATGTATCACAGCTGTGACTATGGGACAAAAGTTATCCCACTCTTGTAACCTAATAGAATGTCCTTCTTACGTGTTTAAAGCACAATCTCCTGTTCCAGTAAAAATATTGCAGAGGAAAAAGCATATTCTGTGAGGGTCATGTTCTATGTAGCAACTTGCATACCAACTATGTATTGGCACCCTCCATAGTTTTTTATTTGAGTTTCTGTGAAGTTTCATTTGTTACAGATAATTTAGTTTTGAACTAGGAACACCCAATATCCAGAGGCCTTTGATGGATGACTAATACAGCTGAGTAGTAGTTATTTAATTTGTAACTCTGTATACATATGTTTTTCTTTGGAGCACCATGATCAGGATCTCAAAGGAAGGAAAATCCAACTTCTAAAATTTCTTATGAATAAAAAAATCTGTACGGTTTTCTTTTTTTTGTTTGATAACTGCTTTTTATCCCTCAGACCTGATTTTCCTTATGCTAGTTATTTTTCTTGATACTATGCTGCTGGAAAATTGTGATTCATGCTGTTGGGAGTGGAGAAGAAGCTTAAAAGATTTTTTTTGCAGGTGTCTTGTCTCAAGCCTATATTCTATCAAACAGTAGCTGAAACTTCTTTGCTGTTCCCGGTAGTTAAAAAGAGGGAAAGGATTCTTTAAATGAGCAAGCTAAATTTCATCTTCACAGTGTCAGAGCTCCAACTATACTGCCCCTCAGTTGTCTCCAAATATGTGCTGAGTGTCCTGGATGATAGAACTAAAGCAGCAGATCTATGCCTGAAGTTTTTTTTTTCCCTAAAACAATCTAAGTAGACCACAACATATATTTTGTACATAACAGATAAATATAGATTGTTTTATATAAGTTGATCTGCTCACCGTTATCTCAAACTCATCAGCTATTGAGATGTTTCTTGAAGACCAATGTTTGTCTTACAACTGTGATGACTGTTAGGAAAAGGAATAGGAAACACCTTTTCCATGAATCAGACTATCAGACTGATCAGACACAATCAGCAGAGTTTTGTTACAAATTTAATTAATGTAGTATTTCATACCCACACCAAAAGTTTTCTGTTGACTACAGCTAAGTACTATGAGCCTAGTAAAAATGCTAACAAGAAGGACAAGTAATTCCTAGCTCCTACGAAGTGCAGGTGCCCAAGGGTTTACAGAAATGCCACTTATCTTTCATTAGTGCTTAATGATCAGAGCTGTACAAAAACAGCATCAGAGGAAAAAGGAATTGGGGGGAACCTTGCTCTATTTTCTATGATGCAGAAAATAAGATCTAAAAATAAGATAAAGTAGTGTGGTCGACATTCAGAAATGGAAAAAAGAGGTGGTCTTTATTCTTTCTGAAGTTTTCAGTCTCTGCTATTGGACAGGAATGTGTTAGTGAAGCATGAACTGGTGTCAGAATTTTAATCAATTGATAATAACATACGTATTTCATATCTCTAGTACAAAGCAGTCAGTTTATAGATTAAGTTATTATGATTTCATCACTGAGGAGAGAAAAATCTGAATACTTAGATATCCACTGATCATTTCTCAGTTATCCTAAAACAAAGCCTAATACATTAGGTAGTTACACAATTTTAGAAGCATTTGTTGTAGGCAACTTTTGGCCTCAGAGCAGCTTTTAAAACTTGTTGCTATACTGTCTGCCCAGTATAATGTGTGAGACTGTGTCAATAACATACATATATTAGAATCATAGAATCATAGAACAGTTAGGGTTGGAAAGGACCTTAAGATCATCTAGTTCCAACCCCCCTGCCGTAAGCAGGGACACCCCACATTAAACCATGCCACCCAAGGTCCAACCTGGCCTTAAACACTGCCAGGGATGGAGCACTCACAACTTCCCTGGGCAACCCATTCCAGTGCCTCACCACCCTAACAGGAAATAATTTCTTCCTTGTACCCAATCTAAACCTCCTCTGTTTTTGTTATCATTGGGGAGGATACTCTTTTAGGAATACACTGTTGGACAACAGCCTTATGAAGGGGAAGTTAACATTCTAGTTCTTAAAATATTCTACCAGGAATGGTTCCTGGTTACAAAAATAAAATGGGTAAGTAAACTGAAAATTTATTCTGTAGCCTCACATTGGAATCTGTGACTTGAACCTAAATAATATCACAAAGAGAATAAAAAAAAAATATAAATAACTCTTCTATTTGGGGGCTACAACAGGCTATTTTTATAGTTCTTGTTTGGAAAGGAATTTAAGAATGACAGAAAAAGTAAGTGGTGCATAAAAGTAAGAAAGAAAGAACAACATATGAAGAGTATGACAGCAGTGTAAATGTCAGGTAGGGTCAGGTTATCCATGTCCAGATGATGTATACTTGATTTTATGGCTGTCTTTTTCTGGGGTAATTTTTATTGTTGTTCATTTTGGTTTGGTTTTTGTTTTTAAAAAACTGTATAGGATTTGCTGAAATTAACTGGTCCATTTGGAATCTACTTCAGGTACAGACTGTAACATTTTCAGAACATTGATTTGTGAGTTTTGAAAAAGCAGGCCTCAAGCCTTTTCCAACACAGAATGAATGATGGGGATAAAAAGAAGGGGAACTGTGGGAATAAATGAGGGTGCATGGGTCCAATTTTTTGTGTTCAGTCTGAGTAAATACATAAGTGTAAAGTCTGAAGAGTGATTTTTAGCATTCCAGATATTCAGAGGCTTTTAGGCCTCTTCAAATGAGGTGGAAAATGGTGATATCAACAGTGACAGATATTATTTGGAGATGAACTTAGGATATTTTTTATTTACTTTTTCAATTTATTGCTTTAAAACAATAACAAACAACAACAAAAAATCATCCTTTAATTCTTTCTGCTCATAGATTGATTCTTTGTATAAACATTTGTTAATGGTGTTGGATCACTTATAATACACTTTACAGGAGTATTTGCTATTGCTGCTGTCAAGTAAACTTGGCCTTAATTCTGAACTGCATGGCAGTTTTTAAACTGAACTAACAGCAGTGGTATAAACATCAATTATGATGCTCTTAACTGAGCATCACAGTTTAACCTTCTCTATTTCTTTTTATTTTCAGGGACTGAAAATTACTGTTGAACTACTACTGAGAACTATTGCTGTTGTTGTTACTGTTTGTTGTTTATAAATAATTCTACTATATCCAGAGGCCAAGATCCCATACAAACATATAGTTGATTGCTAAACTCTGAAGCAGGAATGGTCTTTGCCTGGAAAGTCTATTATAGATGGATGAAGAGAATGGGGTACATTCCTTTGCATTTCCTTTGCCTGACAGTTTCAGTCTTTCGCTCCTCCCCCTCCATCTTCTGGAAGACTGAATTTGATTCAGCTTTCCTTCATGCTCTCTACTCCCTTTTTATCATACATCCTTTCTCTTGCTGGCCTCCACTGAACTCCATACCCATTAGCTCCATCAGCACAGTTAGTGAGTTATATTCCCTTCCCTTTCTTGCTGAGACTTGCTTTCCTGGCTGGGTGCCTCTCTTCCTATCAAACAACATTTTTCTCGTTTTCAGCTCTGTCCGGTAGATTTGATTACCAGACGTGTACACCTATTTTCACTCATCTAGATGCATTTATGGCTATGTAGCAGTAAGCTCTGCATGGTTTTCTGTTAAAAGTTCTTCTTGGATAGTTGTGTGGCACAGGGAAGAGGAAGGAGGGATTGTTCATATGCACTGTCTCAAGAGTGCACAGAATTACTTGGGACAAAACAATCCCTTTGTTTCCAGTAATTATACTAAATGGTTGGATATGCATCTTTATTAACCTGCTAGAACTATGACTGGCAAGTACAACCATTTTCAGGAAATACGTTTCATTCAGTACTTTACTGGAACATTCATTGTACACTGTGGCTGATATGAGTAGCACGGTGGATAAAGGCAATTATTACTGCAGCACAAGAGAAATCTAGGTTATGGGGTGGATTTTTTTTGTTGTTGTTTTTTGTTTGTTTGGGTTTTTTTTTGTTGTTGTTTTTTTGTTTGTTTTTATTGTGGGTGGTTTTTTTATTGTTTGTTTTTTCTTTTTTCTTTCATTTTAAGTGAAAGCATTTCTGGCTCCCTATTAGACTGGCCATGTCAGGAAAAGTCAGATGTTACACCTTTTCATCATGTTTTCTGGTTTGCTAGAGTGTTATAATGAAATCTCTCAGAAGTTAAGGTAGCAGTTGAAACAGTAATGCTATTCAGAGTCCCCCAAAACTAGTAAAGAATCATGTTCCAGTGGGTGTCATCAGTTATTAACAGCCCAATAAAAATGTAACAAGAAGAGCAGTGACACTATCCATGTACCTTGCACTTTGCTTCAGCTGGTTTGAGTTACTTTCAACACCTATGTAAGGGATTTAATAGCTTGTGGTATTTGTTAGAAATGTAATCTGAACTGCTGCAATGGAGGAAAACCTGATCAAATTTTCAGTGACAAGAGCCTGTTCCAGTTTTGAAGTCAGCCTTGACTTTTCAGCATGAGAAGACAAAGATGAAGTAATCCCTTGTTGTGTGTTCACAAACAGCAGGGTGTAGCTTTCTAAACAGTGCCAGGGCAATGGGATGTGACACTTGAGAGGGCATGGTTTGTGGCCATGTGAGGCGCTCAGTGATCTGAAGCTGGGCTATGTAAATTTCCACACCAAAAGGCTGCAAAGCTTTTCTTCTGAGATTCACACAAGACAGCAGATGACATATATGTCATACACGTCATCTGACAATAATTAAGAGAACATATTTACTTTTTTCTGTCAAGGTTTTGCAGGATCTGACTGCTGTCCATTGCTGTATTTGCATTTGTCATGTTGAATTGTTCTATTTTCCTGCATATGGCAAAAATGTATCATATAAAGGAACTTTCTTGACTGGTTTTAGCCAGCCATACTTGCATTTGAAGTGTAACCTGGCTGGGCTGATACTAAGTATTAAAAGGTATATGCAGCATTGTCTTTCTCCTTTACACACTTTCGACAGTATGTTTTGTGGAACATGAAGAATTTCTGATACATTGAGTGAGGTGTGTAGGAGGAAACAAAATAGCTGGAGTGCTTCTGGAAAGAAAAAAAAATTTCTACTTCCAGTTTCAGAATTTGAGAGGAGGAAAAAAAAAAATCTTCCTTGCATTTGGAATAGCAAATATGTGAACAATAGCATTTAAAAATTATTCTTTATACATGTGCCTCTGTAGCAAATCTTATCATTTATTGTCTCAGTATCCACGCATAAAGTGCACATGTAAAACACATACCTTTACCTGACAGCAATGCCCATTGGAGGCTTTTCAGTCTGACTTTAATCCTTTTCTTGAAAATAAGTGTGTTTCTTGTTGCTCTGTATAAATACAGTATTTTTTGATATTTTTATTTGGAAATACGTATCAGGTAGGTCATGGAACAAAGTATTTTATATCATGCAAATCATGCAAAAAGATCAGATATGTTCATGTTATTAGTTTTGGTTTACTGCAATTAAAAAAAGTCCATGATGTGTAAATCCTGTACCTCAGTGGTTTTAGCATTGGTTATTAGTTGGAAAGTGCCTCTACATAACTGCAGCAATTGTAGAAAACAAGACACCTGACATCAACAGTGGAATCAGTGTTCCTTATCTAACACTACTACAGCCTTTGAAAAGCAGGATGAAAATAGAAATGAAGGAAACAGGACTAGGTAGATCAGAGCCCTTGAGAATTATGTTCGTTTCTCCCCATTGCAAGAGGGAGAACACATACAAATCTGTGTGTTACATTTATGGAAAGAAACTATATGATGTTTCTCATCATCTTTGTGTTGTAACAGAAAGATGATGGTAAGAAGATGTTGTAACTTTGTGTTGTTAACAGAATATGCATGGAGGACTTGTGTAAAATTGGACAATAAGTTAAACCCTCTCCCACTGTTGGACAGTTCTCATCATTGTTCTGCCAAACCAACCAAGACACTTGCACCCGATAATATCCTTCTTGGGTGATTATGCTGAAAGAAAAATTGGGGTGATATCTAATGTCTGCCTCCTGTTTAAAAAATAGTATTGCTGTGTCAACAGATGGCACAGGTAGCTTGCAGCACAATTGATGATCAGTGTCAATTCCTCAGTGCCCTGAAATTTATATAAAGAGGTTTACAGCAGCAAGCCATAGGTTCAGACATTGCATAGCAACATAGCAGACGTTAGTGCTCTGACTTTAACTTGAAATGATGTGTTTCATATCCACAGTCCATTTATACGTCTCACGCGCATCATGTTTATCTGGTCTTTATTCAATAGTTCTTTATGTGGTCATGTTATCTACATGGATTTCATGTCAGAAAGCCTATTTTGTAGTAGAGGGGGTATTCCTAGAAGATGTGGATTTGCTGTACATCAGCATTTGGGAACAAAGTGATAACATGATCAAGCTTCTCTTACCTTAGTACTAGCCACATGACTACTTTCTCAGGACAGTACTTTTCATGTCTTGTGTGCAGGTTTGCAGGGGAATGAAATTCTACGTTACCCTGGCACCATGACAGGTTAGGATGCTGTCTTGTCTGGAGAGACCCGTTTATTTCTCAACAAAAACTTGACAAAAATCTCACCACCAGGGAATTCCTACTCATAACTCTTGTTGAGTTCCTCTTGGTACCTGTATTCCTGAGCATTCAAGGAATGATGCTGACTGCATCCTCATTACCTCATGGATTTTTTTTTTCTGTTCCTTTCCTTTTCTAGCTTCCTTCAGAACAATTAATGCTAAATGTATCTCGCATGTCACATATGTACTGAAGATTGCTCCTTTCCAATAGTTTGGTGGTTTTTAGTTTTTTTTTCTTCTTTTTTTTTTTTTTTTAATGATAATAGTGCAAACTGATTCTTTAGATAGGGGTAAGAATAGAATTCTTATCACAAACCCCCCTGTTACTTAAGGCTTTTATTGAAGTCTTAAAAGCTAAATTGCAAGGTGTTGAAAAGGGTANTTTTTTTCTTTTTTTTTTTAATGATAATAGTGCAAACTGATTCTTTAGATAGGGGTAAGAATAGAATTCTTATCACAAACCCCCCTGTTACTTAAGGCTTTTATTGAAGTCTTAAAAGCTAAATTGCAAGGTGTTGAAAAGGGTACAAGTAACATGAGTTTGTTCCTGAATTTTTATGAGGTTCTTTGTTGTTTTGTTTGGGTTGTTTGGTTTTTTATTTCTTTTCCCTAAGAAGTTAGAAAAATCTGAATGTTTTAATTGATGGAAAGTGGAACTGAAGCCAAATATGTTAAGTTCTGTAGTGTTTTTCCCTGCTTAAGTGTTCTGGGCAGGTTGACACAGCACACATAATTCTATGCCTGCATTTTGCCCAGCTATACAATGATGGCATGAAATGACATGTCAAATAGGCTTGAGAGCCCAGCAGGACAGGCAGAATTGTCATCATATCAGAACCTCTATCCTGCCACTGCTTCCCTTTAAACCTTTTGTTAACCTCCCTGGCTGGCGATATGCCAGTAAAGACAAATTCAGAGCAGTTATGTCCCCCTACCAACACTGAGATGCATGTTTTCAAGGCATTGTATAGCTAAATCCCTAAACAAACACCACTGATACTAATGAGAATCCCACAGTGAATTCCCTGAAAGTTTCCTTCAGCGTGTATTCATTTGCACTTCCTCTCCCACCCTCTATCTCTCACCTCTGTTTTCAAGTAGAAGGCCAAGAGGTCTTTTTTGAAGCAAAACAAATGAACAAGGAAGCAGTTAATATGGACACTGTGTTCTATCTGTTCAATTATAAAGGTCCTTGTGGTATGCACCATCTTTTAGTTGGCGTGGGAAGATGTATCTTAGAGCTATGGCAAAGAAAGCTAAAGGATGTCAGGAGTGTTTCCCCCATACAGCCCATGGGAGAGGAGCAGACAGTTCTAGTATCATGCCTCAAATCCAGGAGCCAAATATTATTCAGAGAAAAATGAATTTTATAGAGTGTAGGATTAGCTGTCCTTTCATATATAGTAATTGCATTCAATGAATTTTGATATTTTAAAGAGAAAAATACTGACTACTGGGAAACCTCATTGCAGAATAATGTTTTGTCAGCTTGATGTAAGAGTTGTATGCATGCTTACAAGCTTGGAGATCTGCATAATCTACTTACTCAAATTTTCTTCCTTTCCTTTCTCAATGGTACTTACTGTTCCTACAGATGAGTTAACATCTCTATTTTTTCTTATGTAAAAAAACGTTCCATGTATGTTGTACTGCATACAAGTATAATGAAAACTAACAGTTTTAAGTGTTTTAATTACAACATCCCTGTTAACTGCTCACCTGTCCCCAGACAGAGTCCCATAGTCTTCAGCCTATCCATAACATAAAGGGCGACTCCCCTTTCCTGTCTGCCCGGCCTGTTTTTCCTAAAAAGCCTGTAACCTTCCATTCCAACACTCCAGTCATAGGAGCCATTCCACCATGTTTCTGTGATGCCTATTATATCATACCCCCATAGATGTGCACACATCTCTAATTCCTCTTGTTCGTTCCCCGTGCTATGGGCGTTTGTATAGAGAAACCCAAGCCAAGCTCCAAATGAGGCCAGCTCATTGGATGGAGCATCTGGAATATCTCTACATTGCTCTGAGCATTTATTATGGGTGGTGAGAACTGATTGGGAGTGTTGGGATGGTATGATGCCCCCTCCCCCAACATATCTAGATTAAAGAATTCTAGAAGAGTCTGGCAAGCCTCCTATCAAACCCACTTTTCTCCTTCTTTATCAGAGCAGGTTCACCAGCCCCCAGTGGACCTTACCAGAAAGCTAGGGGCCAGGTAAGGAAAGCTAAGGCCCAGTTAGAATTAAACTTAGCTAGGGATTTTAAGGATAACAAGAAGGGATTCTATAGGTACACTGCAAATAAAATACAGACCAGGGGCAATGTAGGCCCCCTCTGGAAGCTATCGGGTAAACTGGCTACACAGGATTTGGAGAAGGCTGAGGTTCTGAACGACTTCTTTGCTCAGTCTTCAACGGGAAAGGCTCTGACTGCAAGTCAAGTCTTGGAAGTGAGACGCAGGGATAGTGAGAATGAAGACCTTGGGCCCACTGTAGGAGAGGATCTGGTTCGAGACCATCTTAAGAACCTGAACATGCACAAATCCATGGGACCTGGTGAAATCCATCCACGGGTCCTGATGGAGCTGGCAAGTGAAGTTGCTAAGCCACTGTCCATCATATTTGAGAGAACATGGCAGTCAGGGGAAGTTCCCAAAGACTGGAAAATGGGAAATATAAACCCCATTTTCAAGAAGGGGAAAATGGGTGACCTGGGGAATTACAGACCAGTCAGTCTCAGCTTTGTGCCGGGCAAACTCTTGGAGCAGATTCTCCTGGAAGGCATGCTGAGGCACATGAAAACCAACAAGGTGCTTGGTGACAGCCAGCATGGCTTCACTAAGGGGAAATCCTGCCTGACCAATTTGGTGGCCTTCTACGATGGTGCTAAGGAAATTGATGGACAGGGGTAGAGCAGTTGATGCCATCTACCTGGACTTGTGCAAAGCATTCGACACTGTCCCACACGACATCCTTGNAGGAAATTGATGGACAGGGGTAGAGCAGTTGATGCCATCTACCTGGACTTGTGCAAAGCATTCGACACTG
>NDXB01014188.1:0-28686 GCA_002631895.1 Agapornis roseicollis
CCCCCCATCTCTCTGGAAGCAGGGGAGGGCAAGGAAGAGGGGTTGAGTGAGTGAATGAGCTGCATGGTTGGTTGGGTTTAAACCATGACAGAATGCATCACAGATCAGCTCCTTCCTATCTGTTTTTGATAGTGTTTTGGCTGGATTGAGGGGGAAATCACTTGCCTGCAAAACATAAGAAGCAGAGAGAGATATACAGAGAGAAGTAATCCTTGAGGAATATGATGGCAAATAACATGATTTAATTTATGATAAATACTCCAGGACAAGATTCTGTAAATCATATGGGAAATATGAAGGGAGATCTCAAACAGGTGTGCAGTGTCCCCTTGTTCTGTGCCTGAAATTCTCCTTCTGTCACATGTGCCATCAGGCTTCTGTACTGAATGAAAGATGGTTTTGAGATTAAAAATAACAATATATGATCTGGCAACTATATAATGTATCCTATCACATACACAAAGGGTAGAAGAACAACAATTGCATACCCTAATTAGCATACACCATTTAAGTTGTTCTTTCAAGCCAGAAACCAGTCTGAATCTTAGTGGAGACAGGTTGGAAGAGTGTGAAACTCTGTTACAGTCAGAAAGTGCCATAATATCATGCTTTAAAGTCCTTTAAAAAGGGGGTTTGTTTTGGCATTCAGACACCCGTGTGTAAACCTGTGAACTAGCTATCTAAACTCCCTTAAACTCAAGGGAGACCTGCTTAATATGGTCAAGCTGCCTTGAGAGTGATTCAACTGACCAGCTACTCCAAGGTGTACTGAATTGCTCTTTGATTTCCTTCTTGACATCCACTGCCTGTAATGGAAACTTAGATACCTAACAAAGTGAGTATTTCTACATATAGGCACCCAAACTGGTGTCAGTTAATCTTGTGCTGAACCTCAGCTGAAGTCCCCTTGATACAGACAATTTTTGAATAGACACTAGCTGAAATACTTCTGTAGCAGTGCATTTTAATCTATATAGTCTGTTGTAAAAGTACATCAATGCTGATTTTAACATTTTATTTTATGATAATAACACTGGCTACTTTACACTCTTCGGAGTTCAGCAGAGATTTTTCAGTACTGAATATAACTCTGTGTGTGCTAAGAGGCTTAATGATGAGTATTTTACTATTCCACTCTCCCAGCAGTTCTCTCAGAGGTGCTGATGTGATAATAATTGGGTAGATCTGTATTTCAGTGCTGAGATATGAGATTGCTATTATTCTATATTTCTGTACTTTGATAGTTAGGAAAACCTGGAGCTCTATCTGCTTTGTTGGTTTAGACAACAACAAATAGAAAATGCGTGGGCTTGCTTCCTCAGGTAAAGTGTCAACACCATCCTTCCCCAGTTTGATTTTATACATCTCTCAATTTATGACAATGATGGTTGTTGTTATTATACTTTACAGATTTTATCAGTATTCCTGTGGGATTTGTGTTGTATTCCTTAAAATGTGTAATTATGATCCTAAAAGATCGTAAGAATTTTCTCTGCCCAGTGCTATGCCTTTCAAAAAATCAGTTATTTTGTCTTTGAGAACAGTTTTTAGGGACTCCTAGAGAATTACTGGCAATTGCTTTTCACTGCTATTAATTCTTGGGAATATTTTAATTCTATCAAAAAGTAATAATAATAATAAAAATAATAAAGTGTAAGCCAAGCAATCCTTTAAAGGTATTCTTCTAGACTGCAATCATTTAATACATGGTCTGAGGCCTGCCTGGGGTCTAGCAGAACATCTGAATGGTCTGGCAGTTTCTGTGTTAGAACAGATAATTGCATCCAGAAGGAACTCCTAGCAAGGTAACTAACTGAGCTGTTAAAATTCAACATTTAAGGGAAATACAGGGTTTTTAAGCTAAAACAATTTAAATTAGTACTTTATCCAGAAATTAGAATTCAGAATGTTTCAGCTTCCCCAGCACTTAAACACATACTTAAGAGGGAGAGTGCAAGTAACACAATAACTTTACAAAGCCTATTTTTGACAATTGATGAAG
Organism: Agapornis roseicollis; assembly: GCA_002631895.1. NCBI lineage: Eukaryota > Metazoa > Chordata > Aves > Psittaciformes > Psittacidae > Agapornis > Agapornis roseicollis. Next base: position 2,003 of record NDXB01014188.1, read on the forward strand.
AATCTTCCTGAATCTGGGCTTATTATTCCTATAATAGGAACACAGTCTGTGCTGGAAAAAGTATTACATTTGACATGAGAAATGGTGTTGGTTAGGTTGTGGTAATAAATTTTTTCTGAATATTTCATTAAAATCCTAAAGCCACAGCAAGTTTTTATGGGTTTTATCTTTTAAGAACTATGGCGTTCAGAGGGAAAATAACCCAATCCCAGTGGAAATTTGTGTCATTATACATTTTAATGCCTCTTCATGTCACGAAGTTATGCTGTTTCTAACCACTAGAGCACTACAAACTAGTCTTGCGTAGTTGGAAAGCTTCATTATAATATACAATTTATGAGTAGAGTTGGGAATTTTTGAAGCACCCTCTATAGAAGAAAATATTCTTCTGGTACAGTCAATTGTAAAGAGAGATCACCAGCTCCTTGTCCCTAAGGTCTGGATCCAATAACACATTCTATGAGCCTTCTACAGAAAATGGTTAGTACATCTTAGGCCCTTGTGCAACTAGGTGCCACACAAAATAGTATTCATATTGGTAGTTCCTCATTCAGGATCCTGGAGCTATGTATGAATGTCGATCTGTGCAAAACTTTAACTCATTACAGTGTTAGATATTTGGCCTGCGAGTGGGGTCTTGAGTTATGGTGATTTGGATGTCCTCTCTGAGAGTACAATTTAACTTAGTGTTTCCTTGGTTTTTAATTTGTAATTTTTGAGCAGTAAAGTGGTGAGATGACAGATGTCCTTGGAAGTAATGTATCACCTTTTTCCTAACATCCCATATTTTGCAGAGGCATAGACATGGCAGACAACACTAATCTTTTCCAGGATAGAAGACTGTACATTGTTTCTGATCTTTTTTTGGCTCAGGGATTAACTGCTTAGCAAGCCTTCTAAATCACAGAATGCCTCCTTCCTTTTGAGGTTCATTGAGAAGCCTCTGCAATTTCCACTGGAGAGCGGAGGGGCCAAATGGCTACTCAGGGGGAAGCTTTTGGTAAGTGGAACTGAAAGTTATCCTGTCTAATTTTCATCAAAGAAATTGTAAGTATTCAATCTAAACTTGTTGTCTAGACTTCCTCTAGAGAGAGAGAGAGAGAAGGGAAGGGGTAGAAATATGCCTCCTAAGGTGAGTAATTATATCCTCTGAAGTTTTAAAACAGACATGAAATGAATCATTTTCTATGTCTCCATTAAGGAGCCTAGATGGCGAGCTTAGACCACACATGAACTTTCAGCAAGATGAATGTAGTCTGGAAAAAGATGAGAAGGATAAATAAGGCAGAGCTCAACTCTGTAGAAGAGGATAATGAGTGGGCTTATGTAGTCAATGCACTTTCCCTTCTTTATGGCATCAGGACAATTGAGGCACAGAGAATGCATATGGTTTTCTAATAGGGGCAGGACAAAGCAGAGAAGTCGGGAAAGAGGACAAAAAATTCTGAGTGCAGCATATAACAAAAAAAAAACCTGAGGTTTTTACCTTGTCCACCAGATGAACTCGATGGGGTATCAAAGGGGAGTTCTCTCTACAGACAGGAAAGAGTAGAAGAAAACAGATGGTCTGATAGATTTGGCAATATTTCCCCTGCTTGAAGTCTGCAGAAGGGAAAACCCCAGAGGTCTTTAATCAGCCCACCACGTGAACTTTAGGGAGAAAATGTTCTCCTTTTACATTGTCAAACACCCCTTGTGAGCAAGTCACATTTTGAGCACTCTGAACACTATTTCTGCCACAAAAAAGCCAGAGAAATTTTGCAGTGTCAATTCAGATCCTCTGTCCTAGTTTTGCAGAAAATCCAGCCAATCACAGACCTCCTCAGCTCTCAGTTTTGGAGGTATTGGAATGCTTTTGTGAATTTCAGGGTACAGAGAAGGTAAAAGAAAACCTCTGCACATTATTTGGGGAAACCTTAACTCTGCAGTAACTCACCTTGTTAGTGACTAACTAATGTTAGGCATTATAAGACACAATGAGCATGCAGAACATATAAAAAAAGATTAGTTCCTAAAAGCTGATATGCTCTCACAGACTCCTGCAGAGTTGGGACTGTCAAGCATTATCTCTGCTTTGCAGATGGGCATGCTCAGACAGGCAGCTCTTCAGGGACTTGAAGGTGACACAGGGAACCAGCACTAAAACTGTGTTGTAAGCCCTTGTGACTTTGAGTCTAATGCTGTACTAGTTTTACTTCACATAGACCTTCCACAAGGTGCTGCCTCCAGCTAGTTATATGTAGAAGAGGATACACACCGCTCCAGCTGGCTAAGCTAAAAAATGGATGAAACAAATAGAACTCGGGATTTTATCTGGCCTATATTTAGCCAGGATAGCTATTTATTTTTAAGATAGTTGTGATATTGATGTTCTTCTGTTTTGATTTCTCTGCCTAAGCAAAAGGCAACTGGGCAGCGTGTTGCTGTGGTTGAATGAAACCTCCGTGTATGGTGAGACTGGGCAAGCAGAGCAGAAACATTCCTTCTGTCACTGTTCTTGCATCATCTTGCCACTCTTGTCTCCTCCATGCTGGCACAGCCTCCCCTGGTGGCTGTCTCTAGCCCATCAAGAGGACCAGAGCCTGGCCCACTCCATGGCAGGGTAACAGAGGACATCATAGTCCCCAGATGCCCAGTACAGCCCCTGCATTTGGAGGAGATAAGGCAGCATCGGTGTTCTCTCCCAGGGCCACACACAGGCCTTCATGGTGGCCCTGTCTTAGCCCTAGGGCAACTCTGTGTTGTCCTCAAGATGCCAAAACCATCCCGGCCCCAGGCCTCAGCTCATCAGCCCATGGGCAATCCAGTGGCCAAGACATGGGGTTGTGTAAGTGGGAAGGTGTGGAAAAGTTTTAGGATTGTGAAAACTCAGGCTTATTCATGAGGGCTTAGTACCAAGCCCCCAGCACAAGCTGCAGCAATTAAGACCTTCCTGTGGGCCAGACGATCAGCTCCCACTGATAGATACTTAAGGGGATCAGAAAGCTGCTGTAATGAGGTGGATGAAGACCTGGCATGGGGAATCGATTTGTTGATTACGTGTTAACAAAGAGAAAACAAACAGCAGAAAGTTTTAAAAACCCTTCACTCTGTTCTCTTTTACCCTATTTTTGACTGCTCAGTTTTTGCTTCATTGAATACTGTAATGGGTTTTTTCGCTGTTTTTTCAGATGGCATTGATCATCTGGGCTATAGAGGATGTTATTTTGAGAGGAACAAGCTGAAAATTAGACACATAATTGTCTTTCCAAAAGCAAACCCTGTACAAACCCTCCAAGATTCCTGTCATAAAAAAACCCCAAAACCAAATAAAGAGAAAAAGCCTGTCATCAACCTGCTCAGCCAGCTCACATTTAACACTGCTGGTTTTCCATTGTAAAATTCTGTAGAGCCTTTACCACAAAGGTCTGTTTCTGGTAGCACATATCTCACTTGAGTTCTGGAAGTTGAAATAGATAAGTATCTGTAGCTAATACATGGCAACAAGAACATATGGCTTTGTTTCACTGCTTCTTACATCTACTCTTTGTTATTATTGGCGGAATTGTGCCTTTTATAGTCAGACCAAGTCCTGGTGGTTCTGCTAATGTGCTGTGAAACCACTGGAGGGTTGTAGACCCCCAGCCAGTGTTTACCATTGCTGCAGGGATGTATGTGAGCTGCAGAGTGAAAGGTCATTCAAAGCGCTTGCTTTGTTAATTTTTTCTCTCTGGGACAGAAACTGCTCATCTACCCAGTACCAACATTTTACCTGGTGCCCTGAGAGCCAGAAACTTGCTGCTAGAGCGTTTCCAGCCCTGAAAGCAAGGCACACACAGCCCTCTGCTGCTCTGCTGTGGTGACAGGTACAGCTGAGTGAGTGCGAAACCTGAAAGGTTCATGGAGCTTAGTGCATTTTTGGAAAAGCCAAAATATTGCAAGATTAGTTCTAGCTCAGCTTACCTGCTTTAATTGTCTGATATGACAGTTCAATGGCTAGCCATCTATGCTTTGTTGCAGGGGCCATGTTGGAGAGCTGGGAAAGGCTTAAAATTATATTTGTGATCGTTCCAGATTTTGCTCTCATCTTACTTTAAAGATCCATTAAAGCTCAAATTAAGCAAGACTCCTGCTGTTAGCTTAGTCAACTATGAATGGGTCTGTGTAACTGCAGTGGAGTAACAGGAAAAAAACCCCAATGTGCTAAGGTTTCCCTTTTGATATGGAAGGGGTTTTACTGCAAGGATTTTCTTTTGTTTTAAGGCTTTGATTGCTTAAATATTTTCAGAGAAGGAATCATACACGATTCTTAATTGCTTGCTTAACTGGGAAGCTGCTATATCTTAAGCAGAGAATTAAGTAAGTTATTGTGCTCTTCTTCAGGATCTGTGTTGTGCTAATCTTCCAGATAAAATGAACTCTGGTGTGAAAGCCATTAATCGTGATATCTTACTAACATACACTTCAAAAGAAGTATATGGCTTTTCAGATTACTAAAATGCCATCAGGGAACGCAAAACATAATGTGACATTCTGGGGACATCTAGTGGGGAAAAAAGTAAAATACTAAAAACACGAAACGGGAACATTCGCAGCTCTTAGAGTAAAATCAAAATTGAGACTCACAGGACTGAACAAAGGTTCTCTCTATTTAAACCCTAAATTAAATATTTATGAACAAAATAAACCTGGTTTCTATTTCTAGAAGAGCCAACTATGTCTTTGTAGTTGCCTTTAAATAATGCATTATAATTAATTTAATTTAATTTAGGGTGTGGGAGTTTATTTCATATTTTTTTCTACAGTTTTATTTATTTGGCAAGTAAATTGTTTAGATTTATTTCAGCTTCCTTGCCTGCAATAAAACGAAGATAATACTTATCAAATAATAGTTGCAACTATTTTATTAATTTTGAGATGTATGGGTGGAAGATGTTAAAAGAGGTATGCACAGATAGTTCAAATATTCCTTTCTTATCAGAACTAAAGCTGTCAATACAGTTGCTTTGTACCACTAGTATTGCCAGTTTTATTACCTTTCATATTTGACATTTTATATATAACTTTACAACTCAACTTGGTTTTGGAGTTCAACTGTCACGTTAGGGAGCAAAATGCTTACTTTGACTACCCTCAGCCCAGATTCAGAATCCTGAACCCACATAAAGAATAATTCCAAATCTCCAGGAAATGGAATTTTGTTTTGCCTGGGTTTCAGTGAGACTGGTCAATTGAGGAGCTTGCAGGTTTTAAAAACTACTCGGAAGTAGCAGCATGAAATAATTACTGACCTGCCCCTATGACTATAGATAGACAAAATAGTATTTAATACCTTCCCATCTATTTCACTTCACTTACTTTCCAATACACTTACAAACAAACCCGCATAGGTATGTACATGCAGGCTTGTAATATGCCAAATCACAGCCTATGGGAGCACCCTGATGCTGATTTTGGGAGCCAGAGCCAAAAATACCACCTAATCTGAAGCTTTGCTTGGGAAAGCATGGGAAGGCAGGTGTTACGATATAATCATAGAATCACAGAATGGTTTGGGTTGGAAGGGGCTTTTAAAGATTGTCTTGCTCCAACTCCCCTGCTGTGGGCAGGGGGATAATGCTGGAGTGTAGCTAAATGGAACTATGCCAAAGCCCCATAGAGAAGTAGGACACCACGGGTATGTGCTAATTTACATTTTGGTTGGTGAAAAACAGTTTCATTTTTGGGCCAACAGCAGCAGTGGTTTCAAACAGAGACATAAAGTAGTGCCTCTGTAAAGTAGCAGAGAATCATAGCTTGTGTAACAGACATCTTAAGGAGGAACTGGTTACTTTGGATCTGAAACTTGAGAGAACCAGGAAGCAGCAGTTCCTCAGAGATATTGTTCAAGCTATTGTACTCAGTCTATTCTGTATTATTCTCAGTGCATGAAGAGATCTTTGGATAAAGAAAATAGTGCCATGGCTTTTTATTTTAGCATAGAGGCTTTGAAGTAGTTCTTCAGAATGGCAAAATCTACAATTACTGTTAAAAGAGGAAAGTCAAATAAATGTACATGAGCCAGGAGACTTTTCCATTGGGAGTTACTATAAAGAGCAGTAATCAGGAAGGCAGGTAGGTTGAGGAAGAGTTACCCATAAACACTGGTAAAATTTGTTGCCTTAATTCTCTAAAACAGTGGCCTTTGTCTCTCCAGATAAATGCCATGGTGTATCTCTTTCCCACAAAATGGGTTACACTAGCCAAGCTCTCATTTGTCCTGACTGCTGTTTTCCAGAGACTTATGAGAAAAATGTGTCATCAGGTGCTATCATTATGGAGTTCTACTGCAAGATCAGCAAAGGAAGACACTCAATATAAATTTAAATTTTTCAGGTATTCAGATCTATGGGACTGTGATAAAATACCTGCTGCTTGCTTACAGGATTTGCCCTCAGAAATCTCCCCTTCTTCATTCTGCATTTTATAAGGACTGAGGGGAGAGTAAAAGCCTCTTTGGAAGGAGAATCAGTAGTGAAAGTCTGACAGTTATTTAAGTAAAATTTGAAACTTAAGAGAAATGTAAGATTTGACAGGATTATGCAGCATATAACTAAATTATACAGTCCAACTCTTAATTCAGTGAGAACCAGTCCATTAGAGTCTCTAAGTAGATAAATGATGCAAACAGTATTTTTGGGGTGTTCTTCAGATATATACTAGTCTTTTGCCCTCTCTTCTGTTTGAAACACTTCTAGTATTTTATCTGGTGGACTTGAAAAAAAAGCTGGCCATTGCTGCTACAAATTTCTTCATGTTTCTCATGTCATAATGTGGCTTTGAAGATGCTGAAAAATTGGTTTTTTAATAATAAATGAAACTGTAGTCTAGTGACATTTTGCTGTAACAGAGTCAAGGTAAGGTAATTAGTACAGGACAATACTGGGGAAATAGACCAGGAAGTGTGTTGGGTATTTATCAGCCCTGTCATTTTGTTTATCAGATCTGCTCCTGAAGACCTCCAATGAAATTTTCCAAGTAGCTTATTCATATACTTAACTATCTTTATCCTTAATGGCATAATAGTTGTGGCAAACCTTAATCCTTTTAAGTTTCAGGAAATTTCCAGAAGTCACAATGAGAACTGGGGGTCATACTAGCTATAAGACCTTTTCATGTATTGAAAAGATATTCTCAAGTTTCCTTTAAATGTTTTCCTCTCCTCTCCTCTCCTCTCCTCCCGTCCCCTCCTCTCCTCTCCTCTCTTTTCACATTTCTTTTAGCATAATTTGCAGATCATATTTTCTAAATCTCTTGCATTCTTACTTAATGCTGGACTTTCTCTCAAATGTAGAAGTAATCTCTGTATTACATTGAAGTGCCCCAAAGTGAACACTGCACTCTAGGTGATGTGTCTCCTATGCTGAGAAGCTCTCATGTCGTGTAGATGATGTTCCTCAAAATATGACATGGAATGTCCTTTTAAAACATTATTTCATTCCTGACTTAAATTAAATGTCTGATTCACTGAAAACCTAGCGCCTCTTTTTTCAAAATCACTAACTAGTCAGCTATTCCCTTGTTGTATTTATGCACTTGAATGTTCCTTACTAAGCACTTCACTTAGCTTTTATTAAATTTCATCATGTTGATTTCAAGCCATGCTTTTCATTTATTACTTTACTTAAAATTTAAATCCTATTCTACTGAGCATGTGCAACCTTTTCCAGTTTGAACTTCTCTGAAAATGTTATAAATATGTTCTGTAGTAAGTCATCCAAGGCATTGAGGAACATACTGAATGCAGCCTGCAATGGATGTCTGCAGCCTGTCACTTGATATCTGACAGGCAGAAAAGTTTTGATAAATACCTTGTAAGTGCTTTGTTTTTCCTGGGTAGTTACACACCTGTTTCATTATGTTTATCTATATGTACTCTACATATTTAAAACAAGAATTATGTTTAAAATAGCGTCAGTGCCCTTACTAAGTGCAGTGTACATTAAATATCTGATCAAATCACACCCTGTGTGAGTGCTGAAGCAAAGATGATACTAACTTTTCAGCCTTTTCTATCTCCTGTTCTTTCCTTCCTTGTTAAGCAATAGATATTCTTTTCCTTGCTATCATTCCATTTATAAAATATTTTTCTTGTTGCATTTTATGCTTCTTGTGAGATGAAATGCATATTCACTTTGATCTATGCCTTATCTTATTCCTTTATAGTCTCTTTTACATCTATACCTGTAGGTCCTTGTTCCTGCCTTTGTATTTATATTTATGTTTTTCTGCTTTCATTTTTCTTTTCCTGGCCCTAAAAGACCTTTTGATGGAGCCATGTTGGTCTCTTACTATGCTCCTCGTGTTTCCTTTGCATCACGACAGTCTGCCATTGTATCTTTCATATAGTCCCTTTCAGTAACTGCAAACTCTCTTGCAGTCTTTTTTCCCTTAGAATATCTTCCCAAGAGACTCTACCTTCCAGTTCCCTCAGTTTGATGAAGTCTGCTTTTTTGAACTCCATTGTCCTTATTCTGCTGCTCTCATTCCTCCCTTTCTTTAGATTTGTGAACTCTATAGTTTTGTAATCACTTTAACTGAAATTACCTTCTACCTCCAGCTTCTCAACCAGATCCTCCCTATTAGTCAGAATCAGTTCTAAAACAGCTGCAAGCTTCTCAGTACCTTCTTCCATCTCCCTAAAAGAAAGTTCTCCTCAACATGTCCTTAAAGACTACTGGACTTTCTTCATCCTGACATTATGTTCCAGCACATATCTGTGTGTAATTCAAGTCTCCCATTACAAGTGAGAGGGCACCCTTTGGATTCTTCTATTATTTGCAAAATAAAAAACATCCAAAAAAGCACCCACTCTCACTCTTCAATGTACTTCTGATGAAGTTATTTCTAGCAGGTCCCTATTATGACATTGCCTTTATTTTTTTTTTTCCCTTTTACCTTTTCATTGAGATGCTCTATGCACCTCTTACCTCTTCTGGCAGTTGAGCAAGGATCTACATTTTTTATGTGCAGTGTGGCATCTTCTTTTTCCCCAGAGCCAGTCTTTCATAAACAAAGTGTACTCCTTTATCCCAGCAGTTAGAGGAAATAGCATGAAGGCATGACTGTTATACAGCAGTCATAGACAGCTGTTTAGTCCAACAGGAACTAGTTTTGCCTCACATTCAATAGCTACCTTAGTTACAGGAAATCAGAAGACTTCAGAAATTCACTCATTTTTGTCATACCCTTGTCTGCGATTTTTCATCTGAATAAAAGGTTTCAACAAGTTTGAGGCTTATTAAATTGGAAAATCAGTTTATTGAGAAAATACCTTTAACAATTTACACCATGCACAGTTGTGGTGAGAATTCCTACCTTAAATCTAGACTTTTAACTGTCCAGAATATCGTATAAAAATGGGGATATTAATATAAACACCAGATCTTAGAGGAGTGAGATAGGGAAATTTTTCATCAGAGCAGAGTTGATTTTTTTCCCCTTTCAGAATTCCAGCCTACTCCTACTGCAGTTGGATCTCTTCAGCTGTGAGTAAATTTGTTTACAGAGCTACAGAAATCTTCATAAAATTGATATATCTCTGTCCTCTAATGTAATGTTATTTGGACTACCTGGCCTATGAACAAGCCATACCTATCCACTGACATCCCCCTTCCCAACACTGAAATAATTTTTTATGTTTTAATGATGCAAGATGCAGCCTCTTCCTGTCTTGTAAATAGTTTTAGTCCAAACAGGAAGCTGTGCCAGCTACATTCCCCTGGGATTATTCTGTAATTATGGGAAGTGATTCAGAACATTTCTCATTCTCCCAGAAGCTGGTTTTTTTTGGTATCTTTGATTCACCTGTGACAAAAATACCCCACAAAATCACTGAATAAACTTGCGGGGATCACCTAGTCAACCTTTGTTGTTCAGAAAAAGGTCAGCTACAGCACATTGCCCATGACCGTGTCTAGCTGACTCTTGAACATCCCCAAGGATGATGTCTCCACAACCACCTCAGGCAACCCACTCAGGTGTTTGAACAGTAAAATGTTTTTCTTATGTTTAATTGGAATTTCCTGTATATGATTTTGTGCCCACTGTGTCTTGGACTGGTCTCTGGGCACTGCTGAGAGGAGGCTGGCTTAATCTTCTTTACTTACTGTCATCAGGCATTTAGTCTTCTCCAGGATGACCAGCCCCAGCCCTTTTCACCTCTTCACATAGCTCATATGCTCTAGTCCCCTCATCATCTTCATGGCCTTCTGTGCACTGAGGAGAAGTACACTGAACCCAGCACTCCAGTTGTGGCCTTCCCATTGATTAAATCGCATCCCCATCTTGCAAGCAACTGCAATACTGTTCCTGTGATGCAGCCTAGGAAAGTCTTTTAGCCTTCCTTGATGGAAAGACTCATTGCTACCTTGTTGTCTATTAGGACTGCCAGGGCCTTTCCTGTCATCCCTCAGCCTATACTAGTTGATACTGTTTTCTCCCCAGCCCTATTTACCTCAGTCTTGCTAAGGGTGCAGCCTTGGCAAGATGTCCCACCATCTATGTCATCTACTTTGAGTCCAGCATTTCAGACAGCTCAGACACCTCACTGTGCACTTGTCTAATCTGAACTTCATCCTTTTGTCTATGAGTATGTTATGGCAGACACTTTTCAAAGCCTTACAGAATTCAAGATTGGCATCCACTGGTCTCACCTTATTCACCAATGTAATTGTGTCACTATAGAGGCCTATCAGGTTGGTCAGGCTTAATTTCCTCTTTGTAAATCCATGATGACTACTCCCAGTCGCATTCTTGTGCTTACCTTCTTTGTAAATGGCTCCCTCAGCTTCACAGGGATCGAGGGGAGGTTGACTGGTTTGGTTTTCCCCAGATCCTCCTTCTAAAACTGTCTTGAAGGTAGTAGTGACATTTGCTTTCCTTCAGGAAAGATAATCAAGAGTGGTCTCACAATTACATGCTGTGAAGTGTCATGCACTTACTTATGTATAGCTTTTTTAAATGTTCCCTAATTTGATCATTGTTCAACAACAGTAAGTCTTGTAGCTCCAGGAAAATGCTGTAACAGGAGCTGCTAGAGTGCTATGGAGTGACCAGTGTAATTATAAACAGCCCATTTTCAGTTGGAGGTGTGTTCACAAAAGAGCCTCTTTTTTTTTTTCTTTTTTTTTTTTTGGCCACAGTTCAGTTTAATGTAGGCTATTTTATTCATTTCAGCCTTAATTTAAAATATCAAATATAAGTACCCCACCACAAAATCTAGTCCTAAGATCTTTCTCTTTCTTATCATAAGCCAAGTCAAAATTAATGCATAAATTATATATTCTAACAGAGCTTGTTTACTCATATAAAGAAAGGAGGAGTCATGTTATATTATGAAATTGTCTCCTGAGCAATACGGTAGAAAAACATTCACTTCATTCTGAACAGGACTGAATAAGCTTCATTCTTTGTGTAGAAATACAGAAGACACATTAACAAGACAGTAGTTGATGGCCATTCACTGGTCTGTACATGTACACAGGATATTTTAGGAACAATAATGATTTTGTGAATATAAATCTGCCTACTTATTTGGAATAACAAACGTAATTTGTGTTTACATATCTGTTCTTATAATTCTAGGTAGAAAGATTTCCTATGAATTTATGATTATCTGGATTTGAAAATTTTTGCCAAGGGTAATGCAATAATTGGCTGACAACATTTTTTTGTTTGTTTTAATTTACTTTATTTTTATTTTATAAACTCTGTGCAGTCCAATAAATTCAAATGAAACTTCAAAAGAATATTCTAGTTTTGGACATCATGTAGTAGATGCAGGAATTTCCTTCCTTTGTAGAATATACAACAGCAACCAGGAATGCTTAAATGGCTCTAGCTTCATTTTCTCCAGATAATGGAGTGGTTCATACTTCTGGACAATACCCAGTACAATGTTAAACAAATGAGTGAGATAGTTCCTCATTCTCAGTTCACCCAACTTCTGCAGGTAAATAGATGTTGCTGGGATCTGTGAATACAGGGATTGTTGCTTCTGTGTCACTGCAGATTTTTCTGTCATTCCCAGATCCCTGCCATGACTACCCTGAATAGTTTGAACGTAGAATTCAGGAAACAGAGATAACCAGGATGGGAGAGCAAAAATGGAAATTTATAGCAGCCTTCCCCAAGACTGGTGGATATCTTTTCAGATGGCCATATGTACTGTTCTGATAGCAGCATGCTGCCAGCTGCCATGGGCAAGGTGTCTGCTCAAGCATGGGGTGGCCCCTGCCAGATGTGTGCCCACAGAAAGCAGAGGAGCACAAGGCAGCCTTTTGTTGGGCAAGGAATTTCCCATCTTACAGCTATCTCTGGACTCATGAGTCAGAACACAGAGTTTTTCACGCCTTAAAGGCAAGACTTGGTATTTTCTTTCCAGGAGATACCTGTCTGCCCTCTCTCCTTATTAGAAAACCTGAGAGGGTAAAAGAAGTGCTGACTTCATTACTTGGACCAGAGTCAACGAGAGCAGAGCCAGGCTGTCCGTGGGTTTAGACAGGTGTGGATTTACAACATGTATACTTTGTATACAAAGCATATATTGCTGACTAAAATGCGTTGCTTGAAAATGAAATACAAGTAATAACATTACATTTTTTATTCAGTAGCTGTCTGAGAAATCCACACTCGGTTGTAATGCAAATATGTCAACCCATACCAACTTTCTTTAAAGGTATATACCTTAAGTATTAAAAGCTAATGCCCTTACAATACCTTCTAACAATTTGCATATACTGAACCCACCAAGTAGAGCAAAAAATGAGTTGCATAATCACTTGCACATACACAAAAAAGAAGGTATGCAAAATAAACACATCAAGTTGCTGCATACTAATCACCTATAAGCAAAATCTGGAGACACTCAGTATGCAGAACCAATCAGTTATTGCAGTGAGAGACACTCAGTATGCAGAACCAATCAGTTATTGCAGTGAGCACCTATAACTAATTTCCTCCAGGAAGAAAATTTTCCATTAGCTTTAGTGAATTTATATCCTTTACAGAAAGCTTGTAGCTAAATAAATATTATTTTAGTTTAATTGGATTAAAAATTAGAAATGCAAATTCTGGTGCACCATGTCTCTCAGTCCTTGTCTCCCTTTTTATGGTAATACCCTTCTAATGGTTTAAGCCTATGAAGAAAAAACACTAAAGATTTTAACTAGCAGCTTTGCAGGGGGGCAGAAAGGAGCAAAGAAGATTTAGTGGTGAAAAGAGCAAATAAATAGGTGCTCCAAGATTAAAAAGAGGGTAGAAGTGCATGCTGAGCTGTTGAAAGACCTCTCTGTGTTTAAAGAAAAATATTGTTTGGTTCTTTCACCAGTGCATGATCAAAATAAGAGGTACAAATTAGTTCATGGCGGCTGAAGCTACAAAACATCATGCAGAGAGCTGTCTTTGGGAACGTTTTAATGAGGAGAAGAGGTCATCAGACTGTGACATTGCTTTTCAGAATTCTTCAAGAACAACACAGACTTCCTGTTCCAAATGTGGTAAAGAATAAAACAACCTTAGTAGTAATCGTACAACTTTTGAACCGTGTTCCTTGGAAATACTGTACCGTGCTCATTTTGTAGCTTTAGTTAGCTATCTCAAAGGAACTCTTCCATATTTTCCATGTGCCCTTATTTCAAAAGTACAGTGAAATGGTAGAGCTTCAACAAGGATTATATTTATAAAATAAAGTTTTATTCAGTCTTCTAAAGAGATTTTAATGTTTTCATTGCTCTAGGTGAAATGGTACACTGTGGCTCTGTTCATTAACATTTAGCATCAGTGCAGAAATCAAGGATTACCACATACAGTTTGAAAGGATATCCAAAATGACTTTGAAATTAAATTCACTACAATCTTAGCTTTGCAGCATTTCAAATGTGATTTAAAAATGTTTAAGTTAAGTTAATGGCATTCCAGGTCAAATATCCCCAGCCCAATAACAAGTCCCACACAGAATGTCATTATTTAAATTTGTGGCATACTGTATATGCTGACAAGGACTGAAGAAGTCCACTGTAAATTCAATAAATAAAATATGTACTACAGTGCAGTGGAAAAAGGCTTCCTTAATATTTAGAAAGACTATTAGCAGAGAGAAGATAGTATTAAATTAAATAATTATTCTAAGTTACACGTGTCATTAGCAGAAACGTCACAACAGGAATGGCTTCAGAATTGCCAATAATTATAAAAATGCAGATAATTAGTAGTTGACAATCATTTTTGCTTCTGATAAGCAATTGCTTCTGTGAAACAAACAGGTATCAAAATCATTTTTCTAAACCTCATTTTCAAAGGTTTATAGCAGTCGGAAAGAATGCAAATAGATCACAAGTACTGTTCATATGTTAGGTCTTATAGTTAGTAATTTGGGTTAAAATTGTCTTACCTAGTTATAAAAAATGAAAGAGCTGTATTACAAACCAACCTTTTTCTTTTTAGAATAGACATAATAAAATTTCATTTGGAAAAGCCTCAGCAACACAAATGGTTGTGTAAATGGACTACTGCTTATACCATAGAAATTCTATCGTAATTCTTTAACTGCATATTCTTTGAAATTATAATCACTATGTTAAGAAAAGAAAGGGTAACATAAAATCTTCCATATGACACTTTTCCTTTTCTGCCAAATAAAAGGAGGAAATTAATTTGGTGACTGTCTTCTATAATCAGAAAGGAAATCTTCGTCATGCTGGTTTCACTCAGCTTTATTCAGGTGTAAAGAGCACTGACAACAGGCTGCCATCTGATGTATGTAATTCTAAATTCAACATTCAAAGTCAACAAAAAAAGAAAAACCCATGTATTTGTCTCATTAACAAACATATTTTAGTAAGAAATATTTATGTCATTAATCTTGCAACTTTAAATATTAATGATAACCAGGTAATTGCACCCTGCAACATTCTCCCATGAGTCAGTTTACTTAAGCATTTACACTGATGTTATTTTCTGTGGCATAGTTTTCTTCTCTTTCATATGAGATACTAACTAGGCATTGGGAAACATTTCAGTTGTCTGCTTCACCTCTGGAAAAAGTCCAAATGCAAATTTTTCCCACAAAGGCTAACAAGTTTGTTGGTTTTCAGTTTAAACCTTTAATCCTGTTTGAATGGTTTGATGTCTTTTTCCTTGATTTACCAGAGTCTTCTGTCAGTGATTAGGGCCTGGGAGTTTGAGCTAATCTGAGATTTCTCCTCTTCTTGCATTGTCATTCTAGTACCCATTATTCTTCTCTATTTTCTTTTTCCTTTCCAAGAATACCACTGTATTCTATTCAATAACCATTGCTTGCTGAAAGAAGATGTCTTAGATAGCCAATTAGCTGTTATGCATAGAGTTTTTAGCCAACATGGTAGCAGTATTTGTTACACGACTGTAAGCAAAGCATTTAAAAGTAAATGTTAAAAAAGAGAGAGGAAGGGAAAGGAGATTCTGAAATTCTGAATTTTGCTTTCAATTATCCCAAACTACATCTACAGGCAGTAACGACAAGTGTAATTTTTGAGAATCAACATGGTAGGAGAAAAGAATCTTTGATACGGTGGATAAGCTGTGGTGTAGAAATCCTGGAGCAATTTTACTAGTAAGTATGTTTTTATAGTTAGAGTATCAATGGTTCTCTGTCTAAAGTAAAAGTGTTGTAGGGTCCTTTGATGGCGAATGTGTGTAACTCATGGAAAATTTTATATAGCTATCATAAAACAAGACACTACAGAATGTTGCTGAATTAAATGACATTAAATCCAATTAGTAACTTCCCTGACTGCAACAGATTTCTATTGATGTAAACAAAATCAAAAGCTGCTCCTTGATACATAAGGATATAAGATTTGAAAAGAAAACCCAGAATTATAGACAGTTATAAAAAGAAGGGTATAATATAGGAAAATACATGTGTTTGCTGTGATCAGAGTTTAAAATACCAGCCTTCTGTCAAAATTGTTGTTGGGTAAAGGAAACAAACAAAATGCATAACAGCATCCAAACCCATTATTTTAAAATTTAATCAAAGTGAAATTATATTCTTCATTAAATGGCAAACGTATCCTCAAAGTAGAATGATACATGGTAGTACACAAACTATCTGAAAGATTGTATAAACATTGTGGCATATGTATATAATTAGCGTATATCTTTATTGGTTGAACATTTATTTGTATTTCAATTAGTGATTTGCCATCTATTAAAGAGTTTATGGTTTTCATGCATATGTGCTATCTTTTTAATCAAAACATAAACTGTAGTTTGATTTCAGAGTGTCTTCAAAACTATTGGATATTCTTTCATTTGACAAATGATTTAAGATGTGCTTAAGTAAGCAGTTTACTTAAAAGTTTTATAAATATTTTGTAGAATTCATATCTTCATATTGTTCTTCAAGTTTATCAAATATGAATTGTACAGAAAAAACCTTGGTAGTCATACCAAATTATTTCTGCAGCTTCGTTTCACACAGTTTTGGTTTTCATTGAATGTCTTTTATTTTCAGTTAGCAAAATCTGAAACAGATTTATGTGCCGTTTTGGGCAAAGCATTACAGCAGATCTTGAAAAAGGCAAGTCAATCCCTATAAAACAGAACAAGTTTCTTGAGAACTTCCTATTCTAGAACATGATGTTTTGAACACAGCATTTTCTATGAAGATGCCACTTTAAATTTCTACTGGTACTAAAGGAAATGCCCATTGATATAAAGTAACTTATAAAGTATGTTGACATAAAGTAACCCATGTTTTAATATTGCTGGATTATATCCCATATACCCCACATCTTATTGGCTTGTACCTTAAAATTTTAACTCAGTGAAAACAGTCCATTCCAGTGAACTACACCTGAGTGGTGCTTAGCAAGCAGATGTATAAATATATCTATATATATTATCATGCACTGTATTGAACTGCATACTGTGTTATCATGCTGTGCATGACTTATGATCTTGTCAGGTATTTTTATGAACATGAGACATACAGTCTAGGTGCTCTATGCTGCTGTGGAATTATTTGGCAAATGTTTAGTTCATTATTTTAAGAAAGTACCAGTGTTACCATACTGAGCTGTGAGACATTATACATTGCTGAGTTACTATTTATATGAAACATAAACTTAAGGTTGGGTTTCATTGCAATTGCTACAGATTACATGGCAATTTAGCAGGAATAAGAATGCTGAGCCCTGTATCTTAACCAAATTCCAGATGAATTGGTCAGACTTTACTATTGTAAGAAGTTACATCCATGGAGTTTCTCATTTCATAGCCTATTGCACAGTGCTGCTATTCTCTGTGAGAAGCTGTTATGTGTCAAAGGTTGCAACCCTCTTAGAAAGCAGAACTTTGTACATATATGGGAAAGACCATTTCTAAAATGTGTCTATAAAGAACCCATTAGTGATGGCTGCATTCAGACAGGTGAACCAGAAGGATCCTAAATCACAGCATTCTGTAAAGGTAGCAGCTGTAATTAATACAGGTTAACCTCAGGACTTCAGTAACTGGTGTTTCTTCTGGTGATGTTTATTTTTGTATATGCATATGTATGTATTTAAACCTTGATGTTTATTTATAGTACAATAGTGTATGTGTAATCAATCACTTAATTAGGTCCAAGGTGTCTAGAATGCCAAGACAAGAGCACTGCTCTCAGCTTCCATCAGCAGCGAGCAGTTGGGTGGCATTTAGTCTCCTCAAGTATAATTCTTGTCCTCAGGACCCTCTGCATTCCTTCCATTCAGCCCTGCAGGTTCATTCTCAAAGACTGAAAGGTGAAAGAGAAGAGGAGAAAATCTTTCAGAAATGTAACAGAAGCAACCTAATAGACAGCCAAAGTGCAGTGAAGCAAGGGCAGTAGAGTGCTTGAAGGGACCCTGATACGTGAAGGTAAATGGCCTTCTTGTCTGTTGTAAAATACAGTAATTTAGGAGGCCAAACTTCCATTTTGTGGCAGTCATGGGAAAAATAAACTGTATCCCACAAGAAGGAAACTAGGTGAGTAAAAAGTATCAGCCTGTTATCTCTGTCAGTCCAGCGCAGAAGAATATTACTAACGGAGAATAATAAGAAAGAAGAGATAGACCCAGAGGGAAGGCAAATAGTGAGACCTATAAAGAATGTACAAGATTCTTATAACTGATGTTATTACTCCGATGCTTTCAATTTCATACTCAAACTGGTAGCTTAAATGTAGTAACTATGCATCAGTAGTGGAATTTATTAAAGCCTCAGCACTAAGATTTAAAATCCTGCTCTTAGAACTCATTTAAATGGTTGTAACTATGGGTAGGCAGAGGCTTTGATCCTCTTCTCTAGTAATTTTAAGTCTCACTCCATATGTGATTGCTGGTTAGTTGAGAGAGAAGTTCTGATGCCATGCACACATCATATCAATACAACCCAGTATGAGAAGTTAGATGGCATTTGCTTATACCTTTTTTCCAATCAGCTTCAGAACACTTGTCCTACCTATATTAAAGAAAAGTTTTGGACATTTTTCTGTTTCACTTTTTCTCAGACTTACAGACACATCCTAGTTTTAAAATGAGGATGTGTGCCTTGCATGTAAGCCCTTGTTCACTCTCTAAGCTTTGAAAATGAGTAATAAGAAACTGCGTATAAAATCCACAATTCTTAAGTCTTTTCAGATACCTGGTGAGGTGCTTTTCAATTCATAGGCCATGACTGTTTGGACTTCAGAAAGCAAAAATGAAGTATGTGTAACAAGAGGAGGGTGAAAACATCACAGTTTTTATTTATTATGTTTTTTTCCTTTAGAACAGTTTGCTGCATTCACAAAGTGATATTTATAATCTTGTCCAGGTTAAATTTTGACAGTTTTTGCGGATGTTGCAAGTTTCTAGCAAGGAAGCTGCAAAATCGCATATATCAATTTTATAGCATCATTGATCAGAGTAGAATTATGAGAGATCAAGTGTCCTGGGAAGTGAGCTTTGAATGCTGAAGTATATATCAGCCTTTACTTCATAACATATTTCAGCATTGTCTACCCATCTATATCTTTTGTCTTACCATCACTTACCATGAGGGAAAAGAGATCTTGAGCAAGCAAGCAAGATATCACAAATAAATGTATTTGTCAGGATAGGGCACCCTTAGACTGATACTGTTCTCAGTGCCTGAAGTTGTTATGTTAGAATACAAATTATCCTGAGATTTACAGGAGGAAATACTTGGGCTATATTAAAAGTTTATTTTTTTTAAAAAATATCTGTGTGTTCTGGTGAACCTGACAGCAGCATCTAGTTTTAGATTGTTTAAAATTGTTAACCATTTGGTTGTTTCTGAACTATTAACTCTTTGAGTTGAGGGGTCCTCATTCCTGGACATTGCCCCAGGCAAATGTCCATGTGCATGTTTCTGCAGTAAAAGCACTATCATTTCTGAGAGAAGGGTTATGAAAAAAAAATCCATCAGATTAAAACCTCTTAAAGCTCTCTATCTGATAAGCAATTTTGCTACCATGAGGTGGAGATGGTACTTTACATTTGCCTGGCAGGCTATTGAGGATCAGAAAGCTTTTATACAAGTAAAATACCCATAATAATAAAAAAATAATAATCCCAGATTATTAGATCAATAGTTGTAGATTGCATGTGATCTCTTGGATTTTGTTAAACTATAGCAATAAAACTCTCATATCCCTTTGAACATTGCTCCAGCATGTAGTTGCATAGACTAAGGAACAATTTTTGCACAGCTGATCTTTTGCTTGCTGCAGGTCACAAGAAGAAGATCAAACAGATGCTCCAGCTTCATTTTCAGGACTCCCCTTGGTACAGTGAGAGGGAGATGGAGAACACAGAGGCAGGAAAGTCAGCTATTGACAAGTTGAGAAATGTCAGGAACTTAAAACTGGCCAGCAGGTATTCACAATGTAGTTTAGCTGTTTGCTGGAGGAATTTTTGCGCTCTTCATCTCATTTAATATGTAGCAACTGTGCTTCTGGTAGCAGGTCTGCTAAACACCTTACAACAGATTTCTCAGTGGAACTGTAAGAATAACTGGATTCTGCATTGCTCTTGATTTTTGTGGTTCATCGCTGTCAGGCTAGCCCATAATCTAGAGCATGATGTCCTGTTATTTTTTTTTCCTATATAAAGGCCACGCTTACTATATTAGAGTTGTCTTTGGGACACCATGTCATAACTATTCATGTCATTGGCAGTTTTCATCAACTGCATGTACCTGTTTATTGAATGTGTTACTTTCTCTTCCCCCACCTTCCCCTCCGCCCCCCACAAATTTTGGCCTTAATAGTTTAATAATGGTTGCAAAAGCACCACCAGATGTATTCTTCAGAGATGCAGCCCATAACAAGTAGTATAACTGTACATGCACCTGAAGTATTTTTTTACCATTATGCTCTTTGTTGTTTTTCTTGATGACTTGCTCACTCAAGTTGTGTGAATACAAATATTATCTTCCAAATAAGTGCTTCTGCCTCTTCTGAGACTGAAAATTATTGAAGAGTTAAGAAGCTTAAACCTCAACTATGATTTTTAAAAAAATATTTAATGAAATAGCATGGGGGTTTTTTTGTACAGTTGTTGAACTCAATGGATTCATAACTGTGTTTTAGACATACTCTGCATAAGGAGAGGCTGTCAAATTTACCTGATTGGAAAGCATACTCTGTACTGGATACAGTATATTTTCATTAAATCCCCTGCAAAACTTGAGTTTGTTCTTCATTCAACCAAAAGACCTTTATTCTAACACAGATCATGGAGAACATTGCATTTTATTGTCTAGTAGGTCCTGAGGCCCATCCTGAAGGGACACTCAAGGAACTGCAGTTTGGGGAAGGAAGCAGCCTGTCCCTGTTCCTGTCCCTATGGTGTTGAGACATCCACACCAGCATAAGGGTAACTGCTTCTAGGTGGAAATGGGAACTTCAGAAGGTACTACGCCATGCATTTTGATTTTATTGAGATGCTTCCCTGCTAGAGCATTACTGTGCTTGCAGTGCAATGGTGTTCATTGTGGGAGAGCTGGGAAAGTCTTACATAGTTGGCTAGGGCAGTGAAGCAACTGCCAGAGGGATCGAGAAACAGGTTTTCTGGCAATACATCTGACTTTGATCAGGGTTCAGTCTGACTGCCAACAAAGGTGGACAATACTGTGAGGTAAACTCTTGAGAATGGAGAGGGTCGTGTGAAGCTTTCCTCATCATCATTAGTCCATATAAAGCCACAGGCATTTAACATAAATTAATCCCACTGCTATGGTGAATCAGGGACTTTATGAAGTGGTGCCACAAATCAGAAAAGAGAGGTTGCTTCTTCCATTTGTTTGGGTTGGACAGAACGCTCTTGACAGTATTGTGTTTTGACCAAAGAATTGTGTGTTTAGTTTATATCTTTATTGTTGCTGGTGGAGAGCATTAGTTTCTTTTATGGAGTTATATGGTTCTTTAAACATGTATCCTTATAAGCTGTATTATTAATGTTCATGTTTTTATGTTTTCAAACATAAATGTATTGATTAGTGAGTTATACAAATAAATGAAAATAATAAACTAAATTTAAGAGCTACATTGTTCATCTCTGGACTTTAGCTTGCTGGTGAATTTTGTTTCCTGCAAGTAGCTCTGAGGAGCCCCTTCCAGATGAATGAACTGCCCAGAACAGTAGGATCTCACAGCCCTCATACAGAAGAGTTGCCATGCTACTGGTAGTTAACAGTTATTTTGGTTTTGTATCTGTGAGCTGGAAACCGAAATCTAAGAATACAAATAGATCCCTCACAAGCTGAATAGAAACTTTTCAAGTCAAGCTACAATGTCAATATTCAGACTGACTATTTACAACAGCTACAATATTTTTAAAGAGCTACCTATACATAATATTCAGGGCCCTAAGGTTTTCATTAACAAAATTGACAATACTAGTCAACATTTTAATAAACTAATTGGACATGTGCTGCCTTAATTTCTGCTTTGAGCACTATAAGGCAGTGTTTCTCAGTTATGAACTGTGGATTGGTGTTAGTCTTTAAAATATCAAGGAGTGACTAATAAAATTATTGCTAAACTACCATATAAGCAGATGCACAATTGAAGAAAATAAATAAAATACAATTAAAAAAAAAATAAAGTTGACATTTTAGCATGATTTTTGGGCTAAGAGATTAGATAGTCTTTTAAAGAAAACAGAGAATGGGTTAGTATCAAGGAGTCAGGGAGGGAAAAACAGGAAACTAAAATTCCTGTGGGGTTTTAAACACCCTCCAAACTGGCAAGTGCTGTGTCAGCTGCGGGCAACCAGAGCTGGTAATTTGAGGTTCCCTCTTAATAATTTTATAGTCTCTGATGTTTGCTATTGTGTTAAAATATTCTTTTGAACAAGTTATTGGGATTTTATGTCCTGTAATCCTGAATCTGTTATTGGTGGTGAAGGCAGGAAAAGGCACTGATGTGGCACTAGTTGGAAAACATGCATGTATTTACATGGGTGCGTGTGTACACATCCCAAAAATGCAACCAAAATCAAAGACAACAATACTATAGAACACAAGTGGGTATGGGTTATTCCTTATTTAGATAATGCTAATAAGGAAACAATATCTGATTGCTATACAGCCTGTCTGTGCTTCAATGACTCCTATGCAACATTTTTTCTGGTCTTTGAAAGCTCTGTGAAAACCTAATCTCTCTTCTTTTCATGGCACAGAGAATGTGAGACCTGCATAGCTTGCTAAGGATCTTCAGGTCTAACAAAAACATTCTGGAATAGAAATCAAATGGTTTTCTTGTCCTACCTTTAAAGATGAATGAAATTTATGGCAACTGGGTCCCTGAAGGATTTTTAGGAGCAGTTAGCTTCTATGAATACCTTTTGTAAGGCTGGTGCTGTTGTGAATCAGTGAGGCCTTATATAGTTGGCTGATCTTTAAAGGTATTGATGATGTATGCTGCACAGGAAGCAATCCCATCTCCCCAGAGATGTTCTTCTCCCCTAAGAATGTAATTGACCATAGTAATCACACCAGGCATCTTTCTGGTTCAGTACCCTATCTCCAGAAGTTAGTAGTAGTAGAAGCATAGATAAGAGTCAAAGGACATCTCTAGAAAGCAATCATACTCCCCTAGGAAAAAATTCTAGCTTCAAGTAATCTGTAGGTCAGGTAGTTCCTGAGCCAGAAATATGGTGTCTTCGTACTTTACAGCCCTTAATGTTTTTCCATTAGTAGACCCTGTGACTTTTCAAAGCAATGTAACTTTTTCCTCTCTATGCATCTCTCTTGCAAAAAGTGCCACAGTTTAGACAAAAGTGAAAATGTTTTCCTTCTGTTTGTTCTGAGCTTGTCCAGTGGTCATTTCATCATGGACATGGCAGTCCTACTTCTTAACTAATGAAAAGTTTGAAGTACTTTCACCTTCTTCACTCCATGCATGCTTTACACATACCTGTATCAAATCCTGTCTGAGATATCTTTTCTCCAGGGTGGAGAATTTTGTCTGTTTACTCGATCCTCATGAAGTCATGGGATACCTTCAATCACAGTTGCTGTTCTTCTTAGCACGTGTCCATTTATGCAGTATTGTTTTTACACAGATAGACAAGAAAGACACAGTATTTGAGGTATGAATCCACTGAATTTAATGCATGTTACATTGTTTTCCATGTAGTTTGTTTCTGGTATTCCTTCTGCTAGCTTGACTGACACTGATCATTGCATTTGCCATCTTAGAGAACTTTTTATCTTGAAAGCCCTTCCCTAAGTGATACAACTAGTTCCATTAGAGCCTCTGCCATGTAAAAAGTTAAAAATGTGTTCTCCCAAGTATATGACATAATTTTTGCTGACAGTGAATGCTGGTTTTTAACTGTTCAGTCAATGTCATGTGACTCTTCAGTTACACTACCTTCAATAACCAGCAAATTTTGCTACTTTCCTCACTACAGTTTTTAGAGACTATTTCTGAACTTTTGGAAAATCCAGTGATACCTATGTGGTTTTTATAATGGCAAAAATGGATCTAGGAAGATTGGAACAATGAGCAATCATCAGTGGGGTGAAGTTTAACAAGTTGAAATGCCAGATTCTGCAACCAGAGTGCAGTAATGCTGGGCACAAGTATAGACTGGGAGAGGAGTAGCTGGAGAGCAGCCCTGCAGAAAGGAATCTGGGGGTACTGGTCAGCAGCAAGCTCAATAGCAGTCAGCAGCAGCACGCCCTGACAGCCAAGAGGGCAAACAACTTCCTGGAGTGCATCAAACACTGGTCTGTCAAAAGAAGTGATTATCTTGCTGTATTCTGCATTGGTACAGCCTCACCTTGAGCACTTCCGTACATGTGCAGTTCCGGAGCTGGCACATAATTTAAGATGTGAAGGTCCTTGAATGCCTCCAGAGGAGGGCAACAAAGCAGGTAAAAGGGTTGAAAGGTATGTCCTACACCACCTCCTCCTGCCTTCTTCATAAGAAACACTAATTGTCATCAGGGTATTGAATTTTTGGAGAACCTTTAAATCAAATAGTTTTTTTTTTGGTTTGAGGCTTTCGTATTTATCGAACATTACTTTCTAGTGCTGTCAAAGAAAGCCTGGAAACAGCATAGATAGACAGCAATGAAGTTTTTTGTACGAGCTTTCCTTCAAAAACTTCTTTCTGTGTGAAAAGTAATCAAGAAAAAAAGTTTATACATGAAATCTTGCTGCCACCTTACCTTTGAGACCTGCATTTTCAAAAGGTTGATGGCAGGGGACTGTAGTTTTTCTTTTGCTGCTGCTCTAGCCTGATCCCTCTGCAGTAATGACCTCTACACTTACTTTGCCTTTCAATGTCTTAAAATTTAGTTTTCTCTGCAGTCATTCACACTGAACCCTGAAAATAAGATATATATATATTTATAACAATAAAGGAGAAAGAATTTCTTGGCTGTTATGGGCTTCTGATATTTTATTAGCCAAGTCTACATTCACCCTAACCCTTACATGTCTCCCTCTGGTAGCTCTGTGCTCTGCTGATCTTGAAGACGAATGATAGAAACATCTGAGTTAGAGACTTTCAGAATCAAAGAAGATTGAGAGGGAATAGGCCTGCTAGGTCATTTTGTNTTTATTAGCCAAGTCTACATTCACCCTAACCCTTACATGTCTCCCTCTGGTAGCTCTGTGCTCTGCTGATCTTGAAGACGAATGATAGAAACATCTGAGTTAGAGACTTTCAGAATCAAAGAAGATTGAGAGGGAATAGGCCTGCTAGGTCATTTTGTCCATCCCCTGCCAATACAGGATCATAACCTACTGTACAATAACTTCACTAATGTTTTGCCAAGTCTCAATTTAAATGAATCATATGATGAGGATTATACCAATTTCTTTGGGACAATGTATCCCTGCTGCTTCCTATTCTCTATAAGGAATTGTTATGTTATTCTACTTAATATTCCTAATATCACCATAATTACAAGGATAGTTCATTTGCTTCTTGTAATAATTGTTTTTTCTTGGTGTTCATATTTTTTCATATGCATCATGTTAAAAGTGCTGTATTTTTCATGCAGCTCTTTCCAGCATTCTCCATAACTCAGCTCCTAAGTCCCTTATCAACATTTCCTGTTTACCTTCTTTTAGTTTCTTTCCACTTTTTTCATCTTTCTGGTATAGGGTGTGCAAAAAGATATGTTTTTCTCATTAGACTATTCTAAATCTGAACTTCAGGTGTTAATATTCTACAGCAAGGCTTTTGCCTGCATCATAATGTGATACGCCTGGATATGAAATTCCAAATCTTCTGGGCGCCAGCCTTTATAGCTTAATGAAGCTCTCTGACCAGTTCTCATTTTTGCTTTTTATTGTACCAATATACCTTTTGCACACTCCTGAAATTGTATTTTAGTGAATCATCCTTCCAATTCTCCAGTAAGCCCATGTGTTAATTATCTTCATCATTTAGTATTCCAACTCATCCTACTTGCTTCCATTGCCCTTTTGTAAAATGTAAAACTGTAAATTTTTTTCTTTTTTTTTTAAGTAATAATAATAATAACAATAAAAAGCTGGGTTTTGAGTTACATAAACTGTATTGAATTTAAAAGAATCAATTTAATCTTTTCTGAAGCTGCAAAGTCTAAACTGCTATCAACATAAATATACATTTATTGCTTGGCATTGGTACAGATTAGAGTTAAGGTTCTTTGGATAAGCTCATTGGATATTTTCAAACCAGTATATATTTACTTTTTATTTGAACATAACCTTTTGATGGAGGGACAACTTGGTGAATAAATAAGCTGGATTATCACACTCAAAGAGTTGTGGTCAACAGCTCAATGTCCAGTTGGAGACCAGCGGCAAGTGGCATAACGCAAGGCTCAGTATTAGGACCAGCACTGTTTGTCAGCGACATGAACAGTGGGATTGATGCACTCTCAGTAAGTTTGCCAATGACACCAAGCTGTGTGATTCAGTCGACACACTGTAGGGAAGGGATGCTACCCAGAGGGATCCTGACACATTTAATACGTAAGCCAATGCAGATATCATGAAGTTCAACAAGGCCAAGTGCAAGGTCCTACACCTGGGTCAGGGTAATCCTCTTGACAAGAAAGACATGGGGGTGTTGGTTGATGAAACTCCTGGACTTGTGCAAAGTGTTTAACACTGTCCCACACGACATCCTTGTCTCTAAATTGGAGAG
>NDXB01014191.1:0-14562 GCA_002631895.1 Agapornis roseicollis
CAAGAGTATGAGACTACCATAGTCTACTCTCTTTCTTCTTTCCTTAGGTCTAAAAGCAGGTTTCCAAACCTTTCCTCTCCCTAATTATCACACTATCCCCGAATTGAAAACCTGCCACATGGCCACAGATGTGTCCTTTCTGCCACAAAACCTGTTGTCCCTACAGCCATCCCTTCAAACCTTCTATGTATTCTGTTTGGCTTGATTGTGGGGTAAACTTTACTCACAGATGGGGTTTCCTCATATGGAATCGCCTCATAGGAACTTTAGGCACTGCAGCCATGAAGCAGTTTGGGAATCTGTATTGTAAAATAAAACTGTCAATGGATATTATTTTACACTGATATAAAACAAATTTAAATCAGCCTGCGTGAAATTTCATAGGCAAAGATGAGAAATATGTTATATGCAGACTGAACAGTAATGACAACAATAAATATTAAACATAGAATCATGGAATCAAATAGGTTGGAAAAGGCCTTTGAGAACAAGTCCAACTGTTACCCCAGGACTGCCAAATTCACCCTTTTTAATGACTTTAAACCAAAGATGACAGCTATGCTTATACTGTACATCGTACATCGTAGATGCTGCTTTATTTTCGATGCTTTATTATCAAGTGTTTACCCTTATGTACTAAAATACATGTACTTATATTTGCCATAGATTTTTGTTCCCTTTGAAAAGATCCCTGTATTGCAGCCTTTAGCCTTAGTTACGATGTTCTCAGTAGTACAAGGANCTGGTTTTGTAGTATTCAACTGTACATCGTAGATGCTGCTTTATTTTCGATGCTTTATTATCAAGTGTTTACCCTTATGTACTAAAATACATGTACTTATATTTGCCATAGATTTTTGTTCCCTTTGAAAAGATCCCTGTATTGCAGCCTTTAGCCTTAGTTACGATGTTCTCAGTAGTACAAGGACCTGCATATTTAAGTGACTATTAACTCANCTTTAAACCAAAGATGACAGCTATGCTTATACTGTACATCGTACATCGTAGATGCTGCTTTATTTTCGATGCTTTATTATCAAGTGTTTACCCTTATGTACTAAAATACATGTACTTATATTTGCCATAGATTTTTGTTCCCTTTGAAAAGATCCCTGTATTGCAGCCTTTAGCCTTAGTTACGATGTTCTCAGTAGTACAAGGACCTGCATATTTAAGTGACTATTAACTCAAATCCATTTTTCCATAGGGTTTTGATTTATTTCGTTGTTTGCTTAGCAATCTACTTTTCAAAAATCTTAATACAGGATATCTGCATTTAGAGCAGGTGAAGGAAAGGTTTTACGCCAAAGTAAGAAAAGCAATATCTGAATTGCCTCTAGGTGGCAGTGAGTCATTATTTCTTGACATCCGCTGTTTCAGTGTCTGCAAGGAGAAGCTTCCTTAGTTATAGTCTGAGCTTTGTTCAGTTTCCAAACCATTTTGGATAGCTCTTAAAATCCTGAACCCTGTATTACAATAAGTGGTTTCAAATGAGTTGTCTTGGAAATATGGACAAATGTAGTACTTAACATGTGCTGTGAATCAGCATGTGTGTTGTGCATGGTTTCGTGTGACCAGAGGATGAACAGGCAGCCCAGCTGGTGCTCAGTGACTGTTGTGTGAATGCACACACCCATACACAGAACTAAAAGACTGTGTAGCATACACTGGTATATTTAAACACTCTGCATGTTTGTGTGGACTGTGGTAACTAGTAACATTGGTGGGTCCACAGTAGATCTTCCTTTTCCCAGAAACCAACAGCTTCAAACTGTGTGTTCTCTGTATTTCTGCATCTTTTGCATGCTGCTGTGGCTGCACACTAGCACAAATTGCCTTCAAGGTGTTTGTACATCTGTCTGGGCACAGTGCAATCATGGTGTGTGTGATATTCTGTTCAGCCCAATGACAGTTCCTATCACTTGAGCATGAGCAATGTACCACGCTAAATGCTGCTAATAAAGAGATTACAGGCCCTCTAGTAAGTCCTTGCTGGCTGGCAGTATTAATTGTAATGTGGAGGAGATGGAAATTGGCTCCACAATTGCAATTCAGATTCTGATTTAACAATGTGTTTAAATCCATTACTTTTAGCATGTGCTTGTGTTGACTGCATTTAGCTTAGTCACTAACTTTCTTACATCTCATCTGGGGAATGTTTTCACTTTTATGAACGTACTTAATTCCAATCTAGGAAGGTGCTTTTTGTGCATACACAAAGGGAAGTATGTCCTTAAATGCTTTACCAATTGCAATATATATCACCAGCTCTGATACTGTGGGTTATGAGCAGGAAGCACAATTTTGAGCTGTATGGGTTGCACAATGTCCACTAGAAAAATGTTTTAAAACATAGTCTTGTCATGAGCAAAGCATATATCCTTCTGTCCTTCTAAGTAGCATCACATCCCTATTCTGGATAATAATACAAATGAGTTTTATTATTTTGTTTGTTTATTTTAAATAAGCATCACTTCTTAACTCTAGTTCTGCATGCCCAAGACTAACAAATACTGGTAGTAGGTCATCAGTAAAAGGCTAGTGTTAGAATCATGGTGGGTCTCAATAGCTGGACAGTTGAGTGTTGGTAGAAATGTTTTGTGAATTATGCAAACCAAGTAAAATGTGAAATGAGTAAACAATTTTAAAATGACTGAGAAGCAGATGATATATTTGATAGAGATTTCCAATACAATATATTTTGACATTAAAATTTAAGACAACTCTGAATACATCTCTTTTAGAAAACACTGCAGTGATCAGGCTTAGCAGCTTGATGGATGTGAATGAGTAAGTCTCATAAATTGAGGTACTGCAACTGGGATTGCTGCATTAATAGGAATGAGATTATCATAGTGTTAAATCATACAGCTATACATTTAAAAGTACATACTGAGAATAAATGCATATTATATAATATGTCTTTGTCTTCTGTTCTCAGCCCAGCACTATCATGGTACCTCACAAATGCTAATGCTGGTAGATTCTGACAGTCTCAGGCAACATGCTGTTTTTTGGAGGCAGATTTAATAAATGATTACATAATTGCCATTATTTTAATGGACCATGATTCTTGCTCCTGATACTAATGGAATAAAATAGGAGCTGGCACAGAATTTTGTTGCCAAAAATGATCCACAAAATTATATTCTTTTTCATGGAAGTCAGTATGGCATTGACACGTCACTTTAAGGTAATTACTACTTTCAGGACATTCTCTAATTTCATGTTCATGCTCTGATTTCATAAGGTTGTCTTTGGCTAGAATTTTCCTAAGACTGAGCAATCACTACTAAAGATGTATCACAAATGCGGCATTACCTAAATGTAAAATTTGTAAACTAAGTCCTCTGAAATTACCAACAGAAATGAGGATGGCTGTCTCCTCTACCCTTATCTCACATACGTTATGCAGAA
This sequence comes from Agapornis roseicollis, assembly GCA_002631895.1. Lineage (NCBI taxonomy): Eukaryota > Metazoa > Chordata > Aves > Psittaciformes > Psittacidae > Agapornis > Agapornis roseicollis. Next base: position 3,418 of record NDXB01014191.1, read on the forward strand.
GAATGAGAAAATATGCAGATATGATAGACCATTGCTTTTGATACATGTACAAAGACAGTAGTTTCAGAAAAGCTTATGTCATAAACTGTGTTCCTTTATAAACCTACTATGATTTGAAGATGTTCCATATTTTGCTATGAAGAACACACTGAAATAGGTATGATTCTGTAATCAAATTCCTGGATTTTTCAGGAAATTTCTGTAGAACTTGCTTGTTTTGATTAGTTTTAGATCATTTGGTACCATTCTGAATAGGTTACGTTTCTGTCTGAAAGCATGAAGTATAATGCTGGTTTTCTGTATGGGAGATTTTCAGTGGAGTATAGCAGTGGCTTTGTGAATCTCACAGGGAAGCTCTGTGCACACTGTCAGCTGGTTGTTCGAGAGATGGAGTCCTCCAAGTCATCCTACATGGAGCTCAGTATCAGGGTGAAGCCAAAGTTACCTTATGGAAATGCATCTAAACCTGATCATTAGCTCACAGTCATGGGTGTTTTCTCAGTGTGACTTTACCTTAGAGCTGGCTGCTATATGCCCAATCTACTCAATAGTACATGTGTTTTGACCTTCTTAACATTGTCTCTCAACTTAATAAATGGTAAAACTTTCTGTAGCAATTGTTACTGAATTATTATATGCCCCTTTTAGGATAGGTGAACTGATTTAAAAGAAGAAAAAAGTCCCCTGTACATTTAAGCTGATGCTTGTGAGAAGGATTTAAATAAGAACCCTCTTCAAAATCCCTTTTTACTTGATAGAGATTGTCAAGCCTAAGTTGATGAAAGGCTTGTCAATGCACTTTAGTTTAAGTATGATCTCCTTAGTTATGTTGATCTTCCCTTGTATGCATTTACATCCACATCAGCAGGTAGACAATAGTGAAAAATTAAGATATTGGAGTGCCAGTTAAGAAGTTTTTAATTACATGTACTGTCTTCAAGATACACTGCTTCAAGGGTATGGGTTAATTCTCATGACATTTGAATATTTCTGAAATTTCAAAGTTCTTTTGTTAGTTTTGACCAGACAAAAAGAAAAGAGAACAGAAGGAAAAGAAATATTAAGAAAACCAAACCAGCTCTCAAATATGAATTAATTCTATTTGGATTATGGACCCAAGAACGTATTGCAATATTTGAAAGTCTTTGGTTTTGTCCTAATAAATGAAAGGAATATATTTCAGGAATATATACTTAAACTGACATGATTTGCAATTGTCTACTTAAAACTAGCCTTAGAATTATTTACTTAAATTTGAGTCTGCAGTTTGATGTTATTTCCTTCTATGTCAGTAATTGGGTGCTTAATGCTTGAATCCAGAGATACCTCTTTTTTCTTCTCTGAGAATTCAGCAAAACTTATGACTTATGGTGAGTAGCTTCTTGCCTTGATAAACATTCAATGATGAAAAATTCAAAGGGTTCTACTGGAAGTCTTTGTTCTAATCCTTCATTCCTTCTTTTGTTGTTGCTCCTTACTTACTGTGATGGCCTAGGTGTTTGTGTTACTTGTCTTTGGTACTTCTCAGACTGCCAAATATAATTTTTTAATTTTTATTGTTTTTTTAATAAAACGAAGGTAATAGTTCTGAATTAGATACATTGAAAAGCCTTTTGGGTTTTCCTGATGAGCAATGTGGCATTAGCTTTGTATTTTTCCAGACAAAACATATTCTTATTTTCTTTCCAGCTAGAAAGAGCCTGCATTCTGCTTTCCTTGTAGGAATGTTCATTCTCCGAATTAATCTAAGTGAAGCAGATTTTACAAGATCAGAGGAAGTTGTAAAATTTTGACTTGAATCTAAATCAAGATCTCAGGTATGGCCTCAAGTTTTTAACATGTAGTCTGAAATCTGTGCTGATGTAAGAAGTATTTCCATTTATTTTCCTTTTATTATATACTAAATTTATTGCTTACATAATTCTATATGCAATCCTTCACTTTATACTTCATAACCCTGATATGAGGAGAAAAAAGATTTTTCATAATATGTGATAAACAAATAATGGCAGCATCCCCAAGTTCATTCACCTCTATTGTGTCCATGTTATGTGAGCTTATTGGTGGCCTGTCACTACAGCACACCAAGACAACCAACAGATTCTCATCTGGTTGTTGCCTTGCTGTCTATATCACACTTTGTGTTATAGCAGAGATACAAATGGGTCCCTTCTGGATATGTGAAAGAGATCAGATTTACCACATAAATCATATCTATCTTTCTACTGTAATTAGCTACCAAAGAAGTACCTCTGCAAAGATTGTCTCAAATGAATGTTGCATTCTGATTTCAGTATTTGAATTGCTCAGTAGCATTCCTTCAAAAGTATCTGTGCACATTAACATCTTAGCTACTACCCTGAACATCTGACTATGCTACAGCCAGTTATTTGTAAGGAATGAATAAGTTACTAGAAATGTTGTTATTATTATGGAAAGGAAAATACAATCCTTGCATTCTCTTTCAACATTTATATTGTTCTCTGAGTCTTGAAACTGCAATTCCAAATTCAGGATGAGAGTCTAGGTAAAAGTCTGGAGCGAGGCAGGTTAATTAGCAGTACTTTCTTCCCACAGTCACAAGGAATCTGGCTGACAATGTCGACGTGCAAAAAACACAGACAAAGCTCTGGAGACCATCCATTGTAAACTAAGATTAAAAAAATCTATGGTTTATGCCAGTGATTTTTTTGTTGTTACTATTTGATCTGTGATAACTGGACATGTATGTGTGCTTGATAATTATGTCAAGCTTTATTTAAGCTGTGCCATATCTCACATTTAATTGAAATATATTTAAAATTGTGTGTGTGTGTTCATGCCTTTTGGGTATGTCTACTATCATAGAGCCTGAGAGACAGAATAAATTAGACCTTACTAAGCATAGTGCTGGCAAGCTAGATTGATCATTTAAAAATTAGTTTAGGCATTTCTATATTGCAGGGAAATTGCCAAAGCTTACTGAGAAAGAATTAAAGTCTGTCTTTCCTCTTTCCTCCTCCTTCTCTGTTTCATTGGTAACAGCTGCTACAGTAGTTCTGACAGTCTTATGACCATGCAGTTCTCCTCCTGTCTCCCCTCTGCCTGCAATCTCAAGTTACCTGTATAAGCACAGGGCAGATATTTCTCACTAGTGCTGGGTTTTCCAAAGCTGCTCAAAGTGTTGCATATCCAGCTTTCACTACCTATTGTACCGCCACTCCCATTCATAAAGCCTCTTCTGAAAACACCATTAGAAATTTATATGCTCACCTGTAGTCAACAAATCCCTGCAGCACTGTTTCTTGTTGACAAAAGTGCAGCCCATATTCAGACTTCTCCACTGGAAAAGGTTTTCACACCTTCCTGCCTGCCTCAGTTCTAGAGTTTGTTAATGGTGCTGCTGTGATTCTGTGTGGAGGCACGCTCCAGAGCAATCTGATTTAAACAACAGCAAACAATCCACACCATTAAGTTGTCTTACTGCATAATGGCAGGTGCATGACTTGGGCTTGGAGAAAGCAGGTGTTTTCCTAAAATTGCTTTGGTGCTGGAAAAATTACTATGTAGGATGATATCCTAAGATGTTTGTGAACATAAACAGACTGCCTGTGACTGCTGCTTAGAAAAGTGCTAGGAATGAGTTAAATTCTCTCTCTACCTCAAGATGTAAAGGTAATATGTTATTTCAGGAGAAATTTGAGGACTTCTTATTTGAATGAAGCCAAAGCATCCAGGCCTGGCAGGTGTCTTCATTAATGTATTTCTGGTGTTGGGGAATACAATCAGATTACCTAAAGATTTTTCTGTTTGCTAGACCTGGTTAGAATGATGATAACACAGACTCTATGCAAGAAACATTGTGGTGATGACATAATATATGTCTGAAATGATGTAGTGTTTTCACAAATCATAAGATGAAGGGGTAGCTTATCTTCAGATTTTAGCACTTGCTGTTGCAGTATGAATTATATTGTATAATCTTTACTTCCATTCTGAAAATTGTCTGCAGTCACATATATTCAATTTAGAGGAAAAGCATATAAAGTAAATTAGGTTAAGAGAACTAACTCTGCATTTTGTAATGCTGATTTAATAGGAAGCAGTCCAAAAAGAATACAGTAATGATATGGCATAAATGTTAGCATTATGTATAAATAAATGTCAGGAATGAGTTTTCTTCTAAATTTGCCCTAAGAAATGAGTTAGGATGGATGTTGCCTGTGACTATAAATACAGAATATCTGACAAAGGCCTGGCAAACAAGAAGTTTATCAGAAAGCAGGTGATAGGAAATCATGTAACATTCAACACAGATCTCTCCTGAGTAATCTTTCTCCCCCTGCCTCTCACCCTTCCCAGCTTGTTGCAGATGACATTGATTGTAATGATGAACATCTTCGGTCCCCCTGGAGACAGAGGACTGAGAACTGGAAAAAGGCTATATCTGGGAAGTTTCTGAAGAGCCCAGGGAAAGCTAAGCAAAGAAACTCAGGGGGAAGGAAAAAACAGATGGTGTATGAGGTAAATCACAGGACCTATGATTAACCTGACTGCCAGATTCAGAAGATGAATTAAGTACTCTGTTCAAGTAAAGGTTTAATTTTTTTATTCCTAATAAGATACACAAAAGCTTTAGTGGTTGCAGTTACTTGACAGAAGCCAGAGAAATCTCTTACATGTTAATTTTCTTTCTTACTCCTTCATCTTTAGTGTTTCAGTGTGGTGATATTTTTGAGATGACTATGATGTATGAAACCATGAAGAACTCATTTAACCATTAAATGTGAGAGACTGATACACTATGATTTTCTGATTGAATGGTGACAGTGAGTGTACAGAAGACAGTTTTGAAAATAGTCTGGTTAACAGAAAAGTATTATATTAATGCCCATTATCTCATGAACTGAAGGTACTTGTTTTCTTTTTGAATTAATGTTCAGCTAGACTTAAGCAAGTACATGTTCTGGCAACAGTTACTGTATTAAGCAAAGAAAGAATTATTTTAAATTACTGTAAACTTAGATTAATAGATCAATAATTTAATTTTCAGATGTCTTAAAGATGTCTGTGAAATATATGTTCTGACATCTCAGCAATCTGATTTGTGTTTTTAGGCATTTTTAGGGAAGATCACATAGTGATACCAACTGCGGTATGTTATAGTAAATTGACACAAGGAGATTTGGCTTTGTGCAAGACAGCTTCTTTTGAGGTTGGGAAAGCTAAATGCTGATCATTAGTAAATTAACACAAGGAGATTTGGCTTTGTGCAGGACAGCTGCTTTTGAAGTTGTGAAAGCTAAATGCTGATCATTTTGTATTTACAGAATACACTTTCTTAGGTTTGTGGTCAAAACCATTAGCAAAGGTTGTAGTGTTTACGTTCTTTATACGTCATGGTGATATTTTCTGCAGCTGATTTAATTTCTGGAGCGACAAGAGGGAGCTGTTCTACAAGGAAGAGGGGAGCCAGGGGCAAGAGTTAGCACCACGCGTGCAGTCAGCATTGCTCATATCCCTGGTTTTGGCAGTTAGACAGCAGGGTCCTGAGAGCAGCACTGGGGGCTGCAGGCTGTCCCCTGCCCTGCTGAGTCTGCACAGTATTTCTAGCTGTAGATGGCATTAATAGACCAAAAAAAAGAAAGAGTTTATAAGGTAAGTTGTCCAAGTTCACAATTGCAACACTTTCATAGATGTCACTGGCTCTTTTGAGAAAGGAGAAGTTGTAAGGTGGGTGGTGATGGAGTGGCTGACCTGATCACTGGCTGGTGGAAAGCTTGAGAACACCTATAAAAATGTCTGCTCCTGAGTGCTGCTCACATCTGTGAAATTTTTAGGAGATATTCCAAATTAGCTGAGTGTGAAATATGATTGTGAGGTGATTTGAATTTTGTGGACTGCAGCAGAAAATGGCCAATAAAACAGTAATAATAGTAAGAAAGAAAGTTACAAAGTGGTTGTTAAACGCATAACTCAAACCAAAAAGTAGTTCTTACAAAACCATAATTGTCTTTTACATGGTTCTCAACTGTAATATCTCAGAATAACTAACTCTGAATATTTTAATGTACTGAGTTAATTATTTCATTATAACCTTGACTTTTTTTTTTAAAAAAAAAAAATATTCTATCGCTATTATTAGGCCAGTGGAATAAACAAAAAGATTTTGTGGTATGCTACACATTGTTTTAATTTCATTGCCAACCATTCCTAAAAGGAGCCCAACAGAAANTATTTCATTATAACCTTGATTTTTTAAAAAAAAAATAAATATTCTATCGCTGTTATTAGGCCAGTGGAATAAACATAGAGATTTTGTGGTATGCTACACATTGTTTTAATTTCATTGCCAACCATTCCTAAAAGGAGCCCAACAGAAATCAAAAGATGGATGTACCTGTGCGTTGAACTAGGCATGTATGTTTTCAATTCTGTTAATTTTCGTGTGAAGCACTTGGTGCATTTAATTTTATTTATAATTACATACTTTGTTGTATGGTGAGGAAATGGTATGTCAAGATTCTTCTTTCCATCATTTCTAGCAGAGTAGATCTTGTAGGGAATATAGATAGGAAAGAAATACTTGTAAAATCCTATAGATCCTGCTCATGGAGATTTGGCTGGTAAATTTTAAAAGTCCTTTACATACCAAGTGAAATTACCTGAAATGTCAGAGCTTATCTGCCTTTAGCTCCTACAGGATGCTTACATTTCGTGGAATTGATATGTTTTCTCCTTTGCTCAGGCTAAATGTTCAAGCAGCTATTTCTATGTCCTCAACCAGTGCTTGAATTTCTGAAGTTGTGAACATCATTTGATTAGCAAGCCCTATTATAAAAAAAAAAACAAACAAACCAAAACGGTATGCTTTTGGAGTAATTTTGTTAGCAGAAGAAATGGCACCTGAATTGATAGCATTATTGACACTGCTGTGTTTTAGAGCTTAGCAAGCTCATGCATATATCTGCCAGTTGAGCCTACAGACTGGGTTGTTTAAATAACAGTTGCAGATAAGAAAAAGCCACTCTTCTTTCTAAATATTTAGCTGTATTTTCTACAGATAGTAAGCTTTTTATTACAAGTAACACATATAAAATAAAAGAAACTAATTCTTTCTAGTTTGCCCTTTGCTACTGCAGCCAGCTTTTCAATAGGTGGATTTTCCACACAGAAACAGGAAAGTGAAAAGAATTTACTTGGTTGGAAAATATGATTACAATATCAGAAAAAATATTGCAGAATCAAGTGTTACACTTAAAGTATATTTTAGAACTAAGTGGTGGTTTGGTTCTTTTTATTGTGGGGGTAGGGGTGGAATCAGGACTTTAGTTTCTTAATATTTCAAGTTGGCAGCATCTTCTTAAATTGCTTTGTGAGAGTGAAGAGTGTTCTGGCTGATGAATGCATACTCTGTAGTGTGTGATACCATGCATATAAAATGGCTTATTGAGCAAAATAAACAATTCTCTGCAGTCTCTGACAGACAATTCTACATTTCTCTGCAGTCTCATAACTGACAGCTATGGCCAGTCAAGTTTACTCGTGCATTTGCAATGTTTTCTATCTCATATGATTTAACCCTAAATACCTCTTTAGCAGTGCACAACTGTCACTTGTTTTGTTAGTTGGAATTTTTTGGTATTGTTAATTATGCAGTATTTTTCTGCCTTCTCAGAAGCTTTCATAGACTTTCTGCTTTTCTTTTTAATATCTTGTGTGATATTTTATCTTTTTAATAATCTTTTTTTAATAATCTTTTTAATAATCTTTTAATATCTTGTGTTACTTTCTAATTAGAATACATACGATTTTTCTACCCATTATTTTCAGCTAGCATAGGGAAGACTCAAGTAGTGTGTGCTTTTTAGTTGTTGCTTTTAAAGGAACAAAATTTATGCAATTATTTTCATCATCCAATTTTCTTGTTTTCTATATGGAAAAGTGGCAATTACAGTAACAGAGGGGCCCTGACTTTTTGAAAAGTTTTATTCTCATTTGAGAATTTATTATGTACCTGCTAAGTACATAGTTTTATTTGGTCCTTGTAACTGATTTTGTCTTTTATTTACTTGTGGCAAAATGCATAGGAGGAAAGAGTTGAGATAGTAGAGCCATTATAACTTCACCCAGTATGTTAAACTGATCTCTAAAATTAAAATGGTTTTCTTTTTCTGATGCACAGTTTTTAACAGGGTAAGATTTCTGCAGTCTTAGAGACTCTTCCAGCATCCTTCATTAATAATAAGTATACTGAAAACAAAATGAATAGAATCTGTACCTCAGTGATAGCTGTGTGGTTCTGTGCTCATTATTTTTAAAATCTGAACAAAGTCAATATTTAGCTAGAGATGAGAGGTTGATCAAAATCAAGCTAGTCTTTTTAAAGTACCCGGTATAGACAATATATATGGTCTTCTGACAGCTACTTGGCAATTTTGTACTAACAAAAGAAAATTGGAAATTAAAGAGAGATGTGCATAGCTGAGTGTGTTCAACCTGTTGCACTGTTTCTGCTGGGGCTGACCCCCTTCAGCATTCCTGAAAAGAGAAAACTCTTCAAAAACCTTATGACTGATAAATTTTGAAACACTTTGCAAAAGGGAAAAGTGAGCTTATTCCCAATCTATAGCAAGGTAACTCATAACCAGGCAAGTTCCATGCTTTGTAAATGACCTTTTTGCTGAAGCCTGTGGAAAAGGTTATTGACTTAAAGAGAAACCCAGAATCTGTGCTGAGGAGGATCATTGTCCAGAAGTGCAAAGTGATGTGTTTTCCCCTGCTATCTTTGAGATACCTGGGTTAATGCCAACAGAAAAGTGCAGCAGGAGACTGGGTTGCTGTTCTATTCTTTCTTCTTTGCATTTTTTTTAATAGTGTTAGGAAAAAAGGTTTCATACTACAAATATTAAGTAACTGAGAGAGACAGCTTATTTTTTTAGGAAGCTTACAGTGCACTANCCCCTGCTATCTTTGAGGTACCTGGGTTAATGCCAACAGAAAAGTGCAGCAGGAGACTGGGTTGCTGTTCTATTCTTTCTTTGCATTTTTTTTAATAGTGTTAGGAAAAAAGGTTTCATACTACAAATATTAAGTAACTGAGAGAGACAGCTTATTTTTTTAGGAAGCTTACAGTGCACTATGTGTTTCCACCAGTGAGATATTAGAGTTTTATGATTTCCATTTGACAGCCTCATCAGCACCCTTGTGCTTTAAAATCCAACTCTATTTTCCTAATAAAACTGTTAATTTATGACCATTGTAAACTTATATAGCATGGATCAATATTGGTTTTCTGAACCTGCTTCTCACGAGACTTGTTAAAATAAACAATCTGATTGAAGAAAAAATCTTTATATTTAAATTGAGCAAGAAAGTGCTCGAATCTTATTGCTGTATTTTGAGAATTTGAAAACTCCTGTGAAGACTTAAACATACTCAGGTTTGCCTAAGGCAATGTGTAATAGTTTTTATGATTTTCAGTCTAAGAATTCAGCATGAGGACTAAGAATAGTTCATTCATCCCAGTCACTGAGAGAACAATTAACTGAGCAGCTCACATTTCTTAGCTCCCAAAGGCAGATTATTTAGATCCATTTTGGACACCTTGGCACATAGACTGCCTCATGGCAAGCAGAATCTGACATGCTGGCTGAAATTCATTGCCTATATGTAAGTGTCTGGGGTTATGTGACATGCCCTCAGGGTGTCCAAGACATCTGTGCAGAACTGGCAGATATGATACAAGACCAAAGGGAGACTCATGTTCTTCTATCATGCCAGATGAAGGCCAAGCTAAAAGCCCTAAAGCAATTGAAAGGGCACTAGATGCCTATGTATGGGCAAGTGTACCAACCACACCAGACATAGAGCTGGAGGATGAGCACCTCTCTGTTCTTATTGAAACCCTGAGCGGATAGTTTGGATGTTATGAAAATTTTATTCTACTTCCTTCCCTACTCTTCCCGTTTGAAACTTTCTAGTCATTATTGACCTGATCTGTTTTGTTTTGGTTAGGTTTGGCGGTTTTTTTTCCTGATTTTGTGTTTTTCCTTGGCCTAAAACATTTATTTTCCTATTTTTCATATTTGTAAAACTTCCCCAACTTCTGTAAGATAGTTCTGTTTGTCTGTCTATTCATTAAACATGAATCCTGTCTATGATTGTAACTGGGGTCAGTGCCCTGCATTGTGTGTTTTGAGCACAGTAAGTTAAATAAGTAACCTCTGTGATACAGCTATTCGATGTAGTCATGATCAACTGTTCAGAAGCACAAGGTGAAAGCAGTGATCAGAAGCAGAAGTTAGACTTAACGAAGGGGAGAGTCACTAGGGGAAATTCAAACAGTAGCTGGTTCAGTGCAAGATATTCAAATTTTATGATATGGTAATAGATAAGCTCACTCCTAAGTGTCCCTGTCTTCCCTACAATGAGCAGAAAGGGGAAGACTAAATATTCAAGGAAGAGTTGATGAGTCTCTCTAAACTAACAGTTATTTCTGATCATGACTTATTATTTTAGTGAACTTCATAACAGAACATGCATTCTAATTAGAAACAGACTGCAATGAAAATGTTTGAAAAGGAAATATTTTATTCCCTCCTCTTTTAGAGATTTCATTCTAACTATCATTAAAAGAAATTAGCCAGCAATCATGATACAGAACTTGCTTATCATATCTACAAGCAGAATTTGAAATCAGCTGGCTGGCTGGGGTAAAGACCTCACATGTGAATTCCACGTGAACTGTTGCTTATTAGAGCTTTTCTGAATTCTAGTGTAGCTTTTTCAGTGTTAGATGGTGCCAATGTACAGCTGGAGAAATGTTGATTAATGCAAACTTTATGGATTAATCAGTATGAGAATCAGTACTTCAGAGACTCAGAAATGTGTGCAAACTCTGCTGTTCCAGTGCTCATAAATCTCAGACAGCTATCTTGATTGAAATTGTGTGGTTTTCTAACTCTGAATCCTAACTAGTAAGTGAGAGATTGTTGCAGAAATAAAAGTGGGGTAGGTTCTTTTGGTGGCAAAGAAAGTAGGGAAGGAGGCCATAGGGACTGTTCTAATCTCTCCTCCATGGTTATAGTGAATATATCTTTTTTTTTTTTTTTTGCTTTTATAATTGCTGTATCTTTTTTCCTTTACTTCCTGAATGAGGTTTCT
>NDXB01014192.1:7345-21931 GCA_002631895.1 Agapornis roseicollis
TTTTTTTTTTTTTTTTTTGAGCTTGTAGCTCAAAAATAAATAGCTTTTGGTGCTATTTAAAGTAAGCCTTAGGAATAAGATTCAGACTAAAACACAGTGGCCCTTGGCCTAAGTCCAGATGCCTAAACTTCCTCTAGAAGTAACAGGGACCCTTTATCGTTCAGGCAAAACTCATTCAGGAATAAACGTACTTCAGGATTCAATGTGCTGGCACAAAACCTACATTTTGTGAGAACATTACTGTCAAATAGGTCTTGAATCGATGCACCTTTCCTACTTACAAACTACTGTTGTTGACAGAAAAAAAAGAAGTCCTGCTTCTAATTTTGGGTTTGCAGAGAAAGCAGTCTAAACGGCTTGATTTTTGAGTGAGCTGATTTCACCTTGATCAGTAGGGACAATCCTGTAAACTAAAAACGAAGCAGTTCCCAACTCTTTGAGCATTGTGTTTTTCTATAATCCTGGTCATGTCCTTTCCTCATTTTCATGTCTCTGTAGCTGTGAGTTCTGAAATATGAATCTGTAATCTTAAACTCAATAACTGATTACAGAAGCAAGGTGCCTTCTGTACAGCCCAGTTATAGACAAGAATATTTCTAATTTAGTCCTTGTTTCTCCTTGGATGGTTGAGTTTCAAGGTGACTGGACAAGTCAAGCAGCAGTAATAACAGAACAACCAGGCTTTGCAGTACATAGTGCTAGATAAAATAACAATCAAAAGTTGATAAACTTCTTGGGTTTATGTGAAACAAACAAAGCTCTTGACTAAATCAGAACTAGGTAAACACTTTTGGTTTACTTTTGACCTTACCACTGAATTTTTCAGACAGATTATGGTGTTCAATCTTCTGTATGATCCATTGACATTAGAGGAATCTTGTTGTTTAACAGCACAATGAATAATAAGGCTTGGCTGAAGCAGGGTAGCATTGAAAGAAAAGATTTAGCTGAAAACAGATCTTATTTCTTCCAGAAGAAATATGAAATTTTTTGTTGAACTAGATGTGCCTCTCCTTAGCAAGGGTAAAAGTTACCTTATTAACAGTGTTTTGAAAGGTTTCTGTAATACACTTAAAGAGATTACTAACGTGTTTCCTTGTATGGAATCTTGGCTCTCTGTTTTCTGTTTATTTTCATTGGGCATTCGCTTGTGGGGATCCTCTGAAAAGATGCTCTGTTGAAAAGGTTCTGTTTGAATGACACATATGTGGGGTCTCTGTCTTGTAAGAAGTGTGTTTCCTTTTTGATACCTGAAAGTCTCATTCTGTGGAGCAGAAGTGGAAAATATCTTTTGAGAAACATGAAGTTTAACAGGTGCTCTCTTGAAGAGGCCTATGCACTCTAGCGTAGGCTGACTGCCTTCTGCATTGAATGAATTCCTTACTGAAAGCAGATAACATCCAGTTTACACCAGCTGTGTTGAGGGGGATTCACCTTTTTATAAGCACCTAAATAATTTACATGGTTGCATGCTATTGACTTTCAGCAATACTTTGGTTGCTGAGTACACAAACCATTGCTGGGCATGAGAATAAGACTACTATTAAGTGTTTCTGAGAACTGCATGAACATAGTTTTTGGTAGTTGCTTGGAGCAGTGGTGTCTGGTGAAAGTCAGCAGGAAAACAGCAGATGCTATGCACCAAATCAAATGAGCAGGGAGGAGATAAAAACAGGAGGAACAAGATACTGGAAGAAGTAGAAGCCTGGTTCTACTTCACCTGTAGGCAGTTACATGCCTGTATGTGTTCCCTTGATGACAAGCTACTGTACTTACCACTGGCTTGGTCAGCCCATCTTGTAGTTCCCGCAGAGAAGGTCCATTTCATACTCTGTAAAACTGCCTTTGAATAGTCCCACATGGAGATTGTACTGTTTCTGTCAGCAAGTCAAAGACTTCCAAATAGTACATGTTTCCCTTTAGGAACCATTTGTTTCCTTTTGGGGCGCATCTCTATGTTGGCACAAGTATGCTGTACTCTCACATAACACTGAAAAAAAGGTGTTCATTCAGGACTGGTATAGCACTGCTAAGTACATAAAATGCAAAAGAAATGACTCTCCTCAAAATTGTATGTAGAGAAAGGATGGACTGGTTAATCTCACTAAATCAGAAAATGCTGGATAGATCTTTGTGCATTAAATCTTCTTTAGTTGTAGATTTAAGTGTTGCACTGTCATGTAAGAGTGTAGCCATAGTTAACTTCTGAAAGAACCCCCTGTCAACAGTCTGTTCAGTTTCAGCTATGTTATTCATAAGTTTCCTTCCTCCCTCCAGCTGTTTTCACAAACTGAAAGACTTTATTTCAGTTTATAAATGCTATTTCCCCATTGTTCATGCCCAAAGCTATTTTCCATGCCCCCCAAATCCCAAACCTACAAAAGAAGCCATGTGGAGTGATCCTTTGAGGAGGAAGTCCAAAATGGCACAATATTGGAGCTGCCATCTGCAAAGCTTCAACAGTTGGTATTTCTCTGTTGTATATCTGTGGCTGGGTGGGGGTATTGGGCACAGAGATGAGTATGAATGGGGTGTGGTTGCATTACCAAAGGGTTCACATTTGTTGTGTTGTGGCTCCAGTTTTCTTATTAAAACTGAAAGGGCCCAAACTTGCTTCTGTGAGAACTGAATGGTGCAGTTGCTTGATGTTTTGGAGCTACAGCTATAGTTTGAGGTGTATTTGTCACTCAGAGGAATTCCAACTGTATTGGCTTTTAAATAGGAAGACTGGTCAAATGGTTAAGAAAATGCTGATGTCTGAAACAGCAGAGATAATACCTTGAAGCTGTGCCATAAAGTTACACTGCAGTTTGAAACAAAGCTCTTAAACTTCAAACCATCCTCGTGCACGTATTTTCTTTAGAGCCACACCTGGAGTATTGCTGCTGTGAAGATTCAGCTAAAGTGAATTGTATATTTTTCATACCCTTTTGCTTCCTAGGTTCAGAAAAAGGATTCTTAGCATGTCTCTTGTATCTAAAACATAGGATAAAGAAAACCTGTTGTATTTGGATGTCCCACTGTGCATTCTTCCTTCAGGTTAAACAGGAAAAATTTTGTCTGGGGAAAATGAGGTAAGAGTTCAGATTATCACAGATACTAGCACACATCAGAAAAGTGATGCAGTTATTCCACCAGGAAACTGCAGGAATTGGTGCTCTGTAGGAGCCTGTCAATCTTGGTGCATTTATAATGCCTACAGATTTCAAGGCAAATTATCAGCTAAAATATCTTAGCCCCAAATCATCAGATGAGTAGATAGTCACAAAAGTTATGTGAAGTGTATTCAGAATTTCATAGATCGTTACCTTTTGGAGTCACAAAAGGCATTTATTTTGCTCTAGTGGGATGAAATCTGCTGCCAGTCAGCTTCTGATGGTTGTGCATTGTGCACAGGTACAGTTCTATCTGCCTCTAATACAAATCACTGTCCCAGCATTATAAAAGGGTCCACAGGTATTTACCTACTTTTTGGAGGACTGGGACTGAGATTTGAATGAACTGTGGCCAACTTTGTGGTCTCAACTGGAAACCATGTGGAATTTGGTAATGTCAACTTAATGCCATTCAAAGCTGATTAATTTCTGCCTTGAATGTTTAGATTTGTTCATTAAACAAACCCAGGAAAAAATATATTCACATGGAAGCTGAAGAGTTTTTGCGTAAGAGGTTTTATAAGCCTCAAAGGCTGTATTTGTCTTATGATGACAGAATTTTTAGTAGAAAAGCATTATTTATACTCTGTGTGTATGCTTTATTCTAGCTAATTTACTTACAAATAGACAAGTTCTGTTTTTGAAATTTATGAACAAATTGTGTGTGCAGTATTGTGCATATATGTGCACAACTGTATCTATGTATCTGTAATACTTTGTTTATGTGTAAATGCACATTTTCAGTTCTCTTCTTACTGGTATTGGAAAGATCAGTGTCCATGCAACTGACCGGAAGGAGGAACAATGAAGGAATAGGGGACAAGAGAGAAGTCTGAGATATGCAGTTTAATTTCTGATGCCATCCTGTACAAACTCTAGCAAAGGAGTGTCTGAAACTAGAATTCAGCTGACAACTGCATAAGCATAAACTCTAAGAAACCAGAGTAGAATTCAGGTTTGCCCTGCCACTAGGTGAGTTATATGTTTTAATCAATCGTAACAAACTCTGTAGTGACTTTTTTTTGTCTTGCTGATGAGTTGTTTTGGGAATAGACAGGTGTGATTCAGAAGGTCAGGTTGATGCAGAGTTACTTTATCAACCACACTTGAAAAGAGACAATAAAAATATTCTTGTACAGGAAGCAGATCCAAATTTGACCTTGACTTAAATCCACAGGAAAGAATAAAAGGAAGATGAGAGCCAGCTTCAGTGCCAGGGTGTACGATGCTACCACTTGAAAGTTTGCTCAAATATGGTTTCCCATGAGGTGGGGAAAGTTTGAGTCAAAACTTTGCTTTGGGGATGAGAAAGCTCATGTGTTCGGATAATAGATTTTACACCCTGGCCATGTCTTCAAGAAGTAATTTCCATATAGGTGCTATACCAAATTTACCCTGCTGTGTGTGGAATGTTCTCTGTTTGGCAAGAGGCCAAAACATTCCCTGCAAGGGAAAAGGGGGTGAAATTATATCTGATCAGAGTGTTAATCTATGTCACTCAGGCTTTTCCTGTGGCTGTTTCTGTGTTGCAATGGCAATGCTGGATATGCTTTTTCAATGAGATCATTGCAAAATCAAATTGCTATTAAATTATATTTTACTCACAGTTTTGAATTGAGTTAAAGTAGGATCGTGAGTGCTTAAATTTTGGGGAGAAATGCTGGTGCTGCAGTGACGCTCCAAATGCTGTCTGGATAAAATTAATCATTTCAAGCAAATATTTCGAGTTCATGTTACATGTTTTGATACTGTTAAACATGACTGATAGCACATTATGGCACTGTAGCCAATCTGAAAACAAGAAAGAGGATCCTATTCCTGAATGCACTGGCTACTTGTTCTTCCTGGACATATCCAGCTGAATGGAAGGATGTGGAATCACCGTTTCTTCTTGACATGATTTTGAAGCTGCATATCTCATGCCCTTTCTGGCATGGCACCAGTTAAGACTTGCAGTGCAAGCAGAGAAGTGGGATTTGGGAAGTCTGAATCACCCATGTAAGATGCAGTGTGGGAGCAGTCTGCACGAGGCCATGTGGTGGGGTCTCAGCTGCAGGGCTTGCAGGTGGCAACTGCTTGTCTGACTGCTCCTGGAGGACTTGGTCCTCTGCAGAGAAAGAGTGAAGCAGTTAATGCTGTGATGTTGATCTGCATCAGGTTTACTCCCGCGCTGCGGACTGTAAAGAAAGATTGTTCCCTCAGCAGAACTCACCAATACAGTGGGTCTATTCAAGCCTGCATCTGGGAAGATAGTTAGTACCTTCATTTATGAAATTCCTGTCATAGAAGTGAAAGTTCTTTGGAACAGCGGCTGGTCTCTTGAGAGGTCTCTAACATGTCATGTACCCAGCAGTACATAAATCATTCTCATGAAAGGAAAGAGGAGAAGGTCTTTCAAATCATCAAATACCATCTCGCAACCTGGAAAGGCTAAAAAGAGATTTGATTTCATTCAAAGTTTATTTGTGGGTTTGTTTTTGTTTTGTCTAAAACGCCCTTTCTCCTTCTGCCACTCAAAATGCAGCATGCACAACAGCAGAGCTAGCATGTCTGTGGCTGCTGCCCTGCTTCCTTGTACTGCTGGGAAAGGCTGTTGCTCCAGGAAACTTCAACAGAAACCCCTCTGTTGGCAGGAGCTGCAGTCCATAGTGGTTGGGTGGCTGCAATCAGCCTGGGTGGGTGGGTGGGTAAGTGTTCTGCTGCCTCCAATCTTAAAACAGGTTTAAATGTTTCCAGTTGTTTTGCTGTCTAGTGGTTGGAGGCCTGATGAAAGGAGATTTATAACACTTAAACTTGTGGTAGCTTGTTGAAACCTTCCTCTCATGCAGATGGTAAAGGTCAGTGCTGTGGGAGCTTAACTCTTTTCTTGAGAAAAGCACAGCCCCTTCTGACGGCTGTGGACACCTGTGGCTGAGCGGTAGCTAGGAAGATGCTCTCCACAAATTCATAAACCAGCATGTAGTAGTAGGGGAAGAAAGCTGTGTAAATACACAGCAGTTATAAAGCCAGTGGATAAAACCGAGGACCATGGTACCACTTCCTTTGCAATAGGTTCATTTTGTCATCATTTTAGCTTATAAAAATATCCCTTCTAAGAAGAAACAGCTCCTTCTCGGCAGGATCATATTGGTGTTTTTTACATTTGTGAAGGGCAACTCCTGAAATTCCTTATGTTTCTTCTAATGGCTTTTCAGTGTTGATTCACACTTTCCTCTTTTGTTTTAGTGTGGAAGAGTGAAATTCCAGCAAGGGTGACTTAGTGAAAACTGAATTAGTGTTGATGGCTGGAGAGAAATGTAACTTGATCTTCTGTCTCCAGTGCTCGAATCAGGAACTGAGATAATTGTTCTAAGACCCTGTTTGAGTTGCCAGAAAATAGAGCGGTGCTTCTGCCAGATGGTCACTGCAGAAGTGCCAGACATTCCTCCCCTCTTTGAGCTTGTGAGGGTGTGTATTGGAGAAGGAAAATACACACAGGCAGCAGGGTTCTCTTTTGGACGTGCTGGCTGAGTGTGCAGTGCCATGCCATGCTGTAGGGGTATCAGTGTTTGATGGCTGGCAAGGGGTATATGCACAGGGACTCTAGTACAGGAATGTTTTCCCTGATCTTCCCTGTTGAGGGGTGGCATTAGTCACTCTGTCACAGGGCTTGACATAAAATGAGGTAAAGCCACCAGAAATGGGTCTGATGGGCACATCACACAGCAAGAGAAACCAGTTGAGTCCCTGAAGAAGTCATGGCTCACTGGAAGAGATGATGATGTCTGCCAGGTACTAAGGCCAGCTGCACTGGTTAATGATTCATGCATTTAATTGAAACCACTACTATAGCCCTGCCTCGTGGGAGCTGCTGGTGCAATAAATCTTGATTTTTCCATATTAGAAAGCTGTGTTCTTTGGGGATTTAAAAAAGTCTAGGGCTTTTTTGCCCCTACTTTTCTGTTGCTATAGCTACTATAATTTTTGTTAACAAAGGCAATAAATAGTTTGCTGTGCTTAGTTTATGTTATTGTGATTCTGGTATAGCTGCCAATATTCTCTCTATCCTTTCTCCTCTCCTCTCTTCCCTCCCCCTTCCCAAGTCAATTCTCTAAAGAAACTGCAGGAGTCTGGGAACGGCTAAACTCCTGCAGTCACTACAAGGCTGTATGTACATGGGGGAATGAGCATCTACTCATGAATTAGGGACTCAAGAACCTGAGCTTGGATTTGAGTTTAGGTTTGTGTATTGAATGAGCAGCTACCCAGAGTTTGGACAATTCCCACACTTGTAGAGTCACACCTGCTTTGCAGGGCAACAGGAGTTTTTGTCTCTTTCAGTGAAGTCTCATGTCAGGTTACTGCAGTATCACAGACCCATTGAAGTATCTTTGGGAAAATTCAAGTTTGAGGGAAATTTTAGCCATGGAATGAGCATGAAGAAAGGTGGGTAACTTTCTCTGGGGGACACTGAGTGCAGTCCCAGTATGGAGGTGAAGAATGGGAGTGTACCTTTTTCCTCTCCTTCTCTTTCTTGCCTTTTTCCCTTTCTAAGTGTCTCTTAACTTCCTTGTTTCCCACTCATGTCTTTCTGACACAGTATGTTAGCAGTTATCTCACCTTTGTTCTACCAGTGTTCAACTTTTCTGATGTTTGTTTGATCCTCACCCCTCCTCCCTGTTTCTTCTTCAGTGGGCTTCCTCTGTTTCAGCAGCACAGCTAGGAGAAAGGTTGAGATGCACTCATTTTGCTGGCACCATGCTTCACTCCCATCTCCTGTCTGTTCAGTCATCTGAGGTGGGAGATGGAGCCAGGCAGGCAGGCATGGACTGCACCCTCTCGGTCAGGCTGCTCACACCTCGATGTGGTTTATCATCCTGGGAGCACAGGGGCTTGGTTTTATTTGTTTTGGCTTGGAATGTGTAGAGTTTGAAGGAAGGAGGCAGAAGGGAATCAGAAAACCGCTGTGCTCATTGCCCTGGGAGATGCTGGTTTACAGGTAGGCAGCCGTGGCAGACAGGAAAGGGTGGTTTTGGTGACCACAAAAGCTGGTGAGGTATGGTTTGTCTCTGTTAGTGATGTATTTATCACTGGTGATAAAAACATATCTGGGTCCCATCATGTTTCTGGAGAACTTGAACACTGTCTGTGTATAAGCTAAGTCATAAAGTTATTCCTGGTTCGTTGGTAGAGCAGTGATATTTGGAGAGATCAAACCACAGATTTCTGGAGTAGGAAAAATAGGAGCAGCTCTGGGAAAATGGTCCACTCAGGTGTCAGAATGTGGGTGATGGGGTGTTCTCTCTGGCACTGAATTTGAGGATCTCAACTTTAAGCAGTTTTCCTAAGGCTACAAAAGGAATCCATGCCAGAGCTCAAACACAGCTCTGAGCTTCTGCACCCTGCAGACACTGCTTTAAGTGCAAGAGCATAATTTCTAAATGTAAACAGATAGCTCTCTTGAACAGTTCTTGCATAAATCCCCAATACAAACAACAGACTTGCTTGCCATCCCATTTGTTGCTGCTAATGCCTGCATTCAGGGTCACTTCTGGATGTACTTTGGATACAGGACCATTAAGATCATCTTGGTGCCTTTCTACAGATTCCCTGGGTAACTGCCAAGACTAAAAGAGACAGACCCAAGGTTGTTCTCATCTCTTTGTACAAGCCAAGACAGTTTTGGCTAATATTTTCTGCTTACATTCATGAGGTCTCCAGCCAGTTCCTCATCCTCCTAGGATGCTTTTATATCATCATATAGAGATAGTCCATGCACATTAATAGTTGCTTCACTAGGAGTGTTAGCATTAGCAGCTTAGGTGCCATGGACAGGACCTGCTTCTTGGAGATACTGACTCACAACAGTAACACAATTACTAGGACAAAGTGATCTAAACAGAATGAGATTCATACTAACAACACATAGCAGCTGACCTTATTGAGGCACCGATATTGAAGATCTCCCACTGCTGCGTGAAAGTTAAAGCAACATTCTGTGACAATGTGAGCTTGCCTTCTGCTTACACCAAGTAATTTAGTTTTCTTTTACTGCATGGAATTAGAAAGAAGTTGAAGGACTTTGCACAGGGCAGTGTAAATGTTGCCGTTACATACTTCTGCTCAAGGCCTCTAATTTTCAGTCCTCCTGATACTCATGAAGCATCTCTTCCGCATCCTTCTCCAGCAAAATGCCTCCTTAGCCATCCTGGCCTTTGGTTGGTGCCTTTCCTCCTCTCTGCTCCCAGAAAGGGCTCTGCAGAAGGAGTCTGAGGCAAACATGCTAAAAGAAATCTCTTGGCCTTCTGAAAATAGATGAAAATAGTGTCACCAGCTGCAGTGGCCAACCTGGCCATTTCAACACTTAGATTTCCATGCTTTTATCAGTGGTACTGTCCCCCACATTGTCACAAATAGATGCAAAATGGAAGGCTATTTCAAGGGTTTTCAAGCTTTGTGAGTGTCAACTTCCCTGCTGCATCTCAGGGTATGGGAGAAGCTTGAGGGTCTGTTTGCACAGGCTGTGGGAAGCCATTTTATTAATTTATAACCTGCTGCCTGCTCTGAGATAATTCACTGGTTACAGTCTCACTCCTAAGCATGACCTTATGTAAGCTAATTTGGAAAGTGTGTTGCCCACCCTAACATGTACTAAGACCATCTGCATGGAGGGTTCATGTGGAGTATTTAGCGTGCTGTAAATTCTCCTCTTTGCACAAGCAAGTTCTGACTTGTCCCTGCTCTTGTTCATAGACTATGAATTGAGAAATGAAAATTGATGTAAGTTGTCTACACTGGATAGTCGATTCAGGTTTAAAGTACAATATAACAGAGACCTCATTAAGCCTCCATATGGCTGAATGTGCTTCAGACATTCCTGGGTAGCATATCTTACTTCTAGAAAAGATGACACAGAATTAGTCAGGAAATAGCTCAACTAGCATAACTCAAGCCATTTACCCAGTGACTCATAAGAAATATATGGAAAAATGAAGATTGAATCCCTCTCTCTCAAGTCTTTATGCAGCTGTATCAAGATTCCCCTTCCTCCCATCATGTATTATTAAAACCTTATATGAGGCACATAACAGCTATTAATTTTGCAGTTTGTGCTGTAGCGGTGCTCTGAGTGGGAGTCATGTGTGTCTGGCTGGAAGGAAGGGAGGTGTGCTAACAACACTGTGGACAGCAGCTTGCTCTGTGTCCTAGCTTTGACCTGGTTTTGTCTCACATGGTGCTCTAATGAATCAAAACCTACTGTAGCTGCAAATTCAGGATGCTTCTCAGCTGATGGCAGACACTGTCCGTCAGCCTTGGGATGAGGAAGGTTCAGTCATTGGTGTCAGCTCAACAGAGAATTTCCTTTTAAGACTTTCAGCTTGGCTTGTTCACTTTGCGTCTCGCCTGCAGCCTGTGCTCCAAGGCAGTCAGTCCAAAGCAGTGAACCGTGCTTTGACTTTTATTGTGATGTCTGTAGAGACTGATGGCACCCTGCAGGAAATACTGAAGGACAGTCTGTTTTCTCATTTCTGATGTTCTTTGTGATGCAAAAAATAATAATGAAAAAACCTCTCCTTTAAAGCTAATCTACATTCATTCCTTAGCAAAGTAATCTGGGTTTTGTGTCACAAGAAACAATTCATTACTATGCAAATGATGTTGCCACTACAGGACTATGAGAAATAAGCAACAGGAGCAGGTGAGCTCCTGAGACTTGAATGGGTGGGTGTTTTCATGCAAATATCTTGAGGATGAAGGGAACAGACAAAGGAAGAATAATACCTAGGAACTATGATGTATATTATACACAATTCATAAATAGGCTGTTTTCATAGTGATGCTTGGTTATCATGGAAGTGTTTTTGTTGCAAGCGCCAAAATTTCAAAGCTGTGATGGCTCTAGCAGCACTGAAAGTAATAGAAGAGCTTAGAGCTAAATTCTTACATTTGGACACAAGTTTTGGACTGCAGTGTGTTTCAAGTGAGATCTGTTCTCTCCAGTTTCAATTCAAGAGAAAAAAACAGCTTGAGGGAACGTTAATGAAGTAATAAGGTAAAGAAGGGTGATGGAGACAGAGGAAGGGACAAAACAGGCAAGTGCACAAATATAAGAAGAAGGGAAAGGATTTTAGGTGGTAGAAAAATAGGGAAGGAGGGTGAGTAGAGAACTGTCCTCTCTCGGCAACATGCCTGCTTTTCACCTGCCTGGTTCTGCAGCCACCCAGGTCTGACAGCCTACACTGATTGGAGGCAACAGCTTTCCCCTCCAATACGTGCTGCAACATCAGTTTCCTAATAGTATCCATTTCAGTTCAGTGCAGACTTCACTGCTGAAAGGGTGGGTTGGCATTGCAAGGTTGCAATGACAACCAAGTCCACCACCACTGATGGTTATACTAGGAAGTTTGTACTGGAAGTAAACCTGTCATCACTGGCTTGATTGGAGCCAGGCTGTCTCTGGATTATAGGGAGGAAAACTTTGGATGAGATTGTAGAATTAACACCAGGTAAAATCTGTGCCTTCTGCAGTGTCATAAAGACAAAAAGTTTGGCAACCCTCTTTGTCTCTGTTATCCACAAACATTGTCACTTGTTCTCAATCAGGGACTTCAATATATGCAGCTCTGTGAACTGCTTGGCACTGTTTTCTCACTTAGAGTTTATGCTAGAGTGTAGCATAGCCCAGGCACGTACGTGTTGCTGATAGCATGAGTTCTGTTTCTTCAGTCTGTAGAATTAAAGGTAGTTAATTTATGTGTTTTGCAAGGAACCTGTTGATGTGATGGTAGTTAGCTGTGTGCTGTAATAATTAAACTTGGGGTGAGATAGTTGAATTGATACTTCCCAAATATCTCCATACCAAGTCCTTGCTCAGCAGGTCTTTTAGCTCTTTATGTTAGCTTGTATGGCATCGCATGGCTAAACTTGCAGTGGCCCAGCGATAGTGATTATTATAATTAATAAATGATAATAAATCTCATTTATTACATGATAAAAACATGTAGTTCTCATAAAAATATTCTTTGGAGTCTCTACAGAAGCCCTCTTAATGCAGAAATTTTTAAAGAATTTACTGGACTTTCCAGTACATCAGAACTAATATTGTTCTGGGAGGACCCAGTCATCTGCTTCACTGGAAGGGAAAGAGCAAATTGCCACAAAGCTAAGCTGTGACTCTTAAAAAGCGTTTAGCTGTACAACACCTCCTGAAATGTGGGCAAGCTTTTCTCAAAGCATTTAGAGAAGCAGATTAATGTTTTCAGCTTCTCAAGGCCTAGAGACATTCTGCTGCAGCTGCCATTAAAAGAAAAATAAGTAGACAAAATCAGTTATTATTAATGTATTTCTAAGAGTTTGTCTTTATTACAAGGTTCTCTGAAAAGCATAAGTTTGTCCTAACAGTCTATACTTCTTCCCTGTAACGCCTTCCTGTTATGTATCAAAGTCTCTACCCTGTAGGGCAGACCAAAGGAGTAATATTTCCCCCTATTTTCAGATCCCAGATCAGTGGAGTTTCAAGAGGGAAATAATTTGCCTTAAAAGGCTTCAGAACATATGCAGATCTCAAGAATTCAAATTGTACCTTACAAATGGTATTGATGGCAGTACAGATTGATTCAGTCTAAGACAGTTAAGTATAGGTTAATCTTTGCAACATGTGAGACAGCAAGGACTTTAAACACTGAACTGTCACTGACAGTCAGAAGAAGTCCAGAGTAGAGAAATCTTATGAACACACTTGACTTCTGTGCTGGATGTTGACATTTTCTATGTAGAATTTGCACCTATGTTAGTAATTATGCCAGGAGAGGGCTTGGGATCTTACATTCAAAGGCTCCCTTCCAAAGCCATTAGAAACCCTGTATCTATCCTCTTTGCCACTTTCCTAGCTTCATCTGCTCTGTGCTGCAGCCTGAGTCCCAGTGAATGCCTGGCCATATACACATTGTCTTCTGCACTGCAATAGTGTAATATAGTGGGAGTGGGTGCTTCCAAAGCACTGGAATGCCTTAGGGAATTAAGAATAACTTTGAACTATAGTAAGGAGCAGCATGCAGTTTACAACTCTGTTGCTAACACCTATTATTTGAATTAAAGGTTCAAAGGTATCATAAAGTCATAAAGTTCACTAGGAAAAAGTGGGATTGTTGTCAGTGCCCCTTCTGTGCATAAAAAAAGCTCTAGGCCACACTTTCACTTTGGGAGTGCAAGTAAACCTTTGGGGGAGGGGAGAGGGAGACAGTCCATAAGGAATATTCTGTCACCGAGGCTTCCTGAAATGATAAAAATCTGATAGGAAACATCTGCAGTGCAGCAGGTATTTTCAGTCAGGATGATGAACCTTGCCTGGTACTAGCAGTAGATCCCATGTTGCCATCACATCATTTTTTGTGTGTCTGTTGTCTTTACTCTGATCCTGACAAATGATTTGTGACTGTTTTAGGCAAAATGGGCGTAATAATGGAGAACATCCAGATCCTACCATCTATGCTAATTGGAGAGTTGTCCTAGTGAAATTAGCGAGACCACACCTGGAGTAAAGCACAAATTTTGGCTAAATAAGGGTTTCAGAGTAATTCTTCACCTTTACAAATGAAACCAAATTCTGCATTTTGAGGCAAAGTGTAGTTAGATGGTTAACCAGGCAACGTGCAATCTGCGTGACATGACTATCTTTGGATTTGTTTTTAACAGTATGTCGCAATACTTGAGAGACTTTGGTTTTCACTGTTTTGTGAAGAGTAATTTGCAAACACTGTGGTAGAGAATGCTCTCACACAGGCCCAAGGGATGTGATTGTTACTATACAATATAATAAACTTACATGGCTGTCAAACTCATTTGAAGGCTCTTGCTGCATGACCATAAAATCCAGTTGTGTTTTTTTCCTCTTTCCCTTTTATTTTGGGATCTGGGATATGGTTGTGGGATTTTTTATTTTTAATTTTTGATTTTGTTTGGGATTTTTTTTTTGTGGGTTTTTTTTTTCCCCTGTTTGCTTGTTTTGTTTTGTTTTTTTCATTTTGTTTGGTATGAAGCCTTTGCTTCCAGGCACTGGCCTGGCTGTGTTTCTGCTATGTGAAAGCTATTTGGATTTTCTCTGCATGTGCTGAGATGTGAGCAGCATCACCTGCAGCAAAATATTCTTGCAAAAGAAGCATTAAAGAAATATTACATAGAAAAGTCAGTTGACATCACCACATATACCAGAGTCTCAAATGCATGGGAAGAAAAACACGTATGTCAGTAAATTTGATATATCTTGTGAAACTGTCTTTTAAAGCTCAGTTCATCTTTTGCTGAAAGCAAAGCAGTTTGGCCTATTTGACATTTAAGGTAGATTTAAAATGTGAGGTTTAAATAATCACTTTTTAAAATATTGACCACAATAATTTTTATCAAGCTTTAATGTACTTTCTTTTTTTTTTTTTTTTTTTTTTTTTTTTTTTCC
>NDXB01014193.1:9629-24298 GCA_002631895.1 Agapornis roseicollis
CCCTGGCAGTGCTCAAGGCCAGGTTGGATGCAGGGGCTTGGAGCAAGCTGCTCCAGTGGAAGGGGTCCCTGCCCGGGGCAGGGGTTGGAGCTGGAGGAGCTGTAAGGTCTCTTTCAATCCAAACCAGGCTAGGATTCCATGATTCTAAGATGCAGGCAGGTGCCAGCACTGCAAAGAAGCCACCCAATGCTCACCAACACAGCCCAGCTGCCCTTGCTCCCATGCCCCAAAAGGGAGCCCCTGCCCAGCCCCAAGAGCCCCTCAGTGCCAGATCCCTCCAGGGATGGGGCTGTCCAGGAGGGGGGAGCACACCCTGTGCTGCCACTGAACCCCCTTCTCTCTGCCCCTGCAGACAGGGAGCTACAAGGATGGACCCGTGTGCTGCGTGGCCACGGCATGTCCCCGTGCCTGGCTCCCTGCTGCCCTGAAGGAGGCCATTAACAGCCAGGCCCCTGCTCAAGACAAACAGCTCTGGGGCATGGGGATGCTGATCCTGCTGCTCCATTCCTTCAGTGGTAAGTGAGAAGCAGGAGACAAGCCAAGCTCAACAGTGCCTGGATTCCACAGATTGCTGTGATGGTTATCACAGGGGGAGGGAGAGCCTGCTCATGGGCCACATCAACCCTTCTTCCATACCCTCCCCATTGCCCAGCCTTGCAGGACAGAGTGACACTCCACCAGGGTTGCTTGTTGGGCATGGGATGCTCTCCCTCTGCTGTGACCCAAGGCCCCCTCCCCCCCCCGTGTCCTGCCTGGCCATAGCTCCTGTACCTGTCTCCTGTTCCTGTCCTCCAGGATCTGGAAAGGTGGGAGGAGCACGGACACCACCCAGCCCAGCATACATGGCTTAGGGTCTCAAAGACCAAGCAGATCAGGCCACCGAGGGAGGGCTCCTGCTCCCGTGTGTTGGGTGGGCCATGAACCCCGGGAGGGTTTGCAACCCGGGGCACCTTTTGTATTTGCTGGCATTCCCTTGCCCTGCAGCCCCAGCCTGAGCAGAGCAGTCCCAGGTCAGACGCTTGCTTAACCCCCCCTGCCCAGCTGCTCGCTGCAGGACCCATGGCCACGGGCTCAGAGCAGCCAGTGCTTGGCTTCTCCAGGCTGCCCATTGGGTGCGGGCAGCTCCCGTGGGCACAGGCCTCAGAGGCGAGGGGGGGAACCCATCGTGACAGCAACTGCCCCGACTGGTTCAGCACAGCAACACCCGGTGCTGGCACAGCCCAAGGGACAAAGCTCCTCCTTCAGCCCTTCCGGAGCTGCCCTGGATCTGCAGTGCGTGCCTTGAGCTGGGTGGATCTCCAGCAACGGCTGGCAAGAGCCTCCTTCCCCTGGGTCTCCCTCCTGCCTATGTTCTAGCTTAAGCAGCTTGTGCTCAGCCCTACCTGTCTCCCCCTGCCCAGGGTGCTAGATGTACATCCACCCCTATCTCTGGGACCCAGGCTCAGCCCCTCTCTCAATTCCTACCTCACCACCCTCCAAACCATCCTCCAGCACCTCCCCAAACCCCACCTGAGCCGAGGCTTAAGCAGGCAGCAGCAGTGCCCGTGCAAGAGACAAGAGCGAGCACAATACATCAGTCTGCAGAGCTATGGCCTCAGGGATGCAACACCGCAGGATGGGGCCACACGCTGGCAGGAGTGCAAGGACCATCCGAGCCCAAGGGCAGCCCCAGCCTGTGGGACTCAGAGGCCGGCTGGGGGAGCCGCCGATCACTCACAGACAAGGGAGGGGGAGAAGCTGCTGGTGCTGAACAGGTTGAGCCACTTCTCGCAGCCTGCAGGTGAGGGCTGGTGAGGCCCTGGCCGTGCTGCAGCAATGCTGTCTCCCCAGGGCACTGCGGGGCTGAGCACTGGGCTCAGCTCGGCTCCCAGGGCTCTGCCACGCATCGGGCATGGCTCCTGCAGGATAACCCCAGCTGGGGCACTGCTGAACCTGTCCTCCCGCCACAATGGGTGTCTCAGAAAGGGAAGGGCCTGGAGCTACACCCAACTGCCCAGTGAAGGCCTTGCTGCAGGAAGAGCAGCTCAATTAGCACCAACTTTTAACCACCAATTAAGCAGGCAATTAGAAGCGGATGCGAGCTTTCTCCTGCATGAGCTGAGCTTTCTCCTGGATGCGCTTTCTCCTGCATGTGCTGCGCCCGACTCAGCTCATGCCTTTGTCTCTGCAATCCTCCTTCCTCCAAAGAGGGTGAAGTGAGAGGGACCCCACAGCAGCCCCCCTCCCCGTACCTGAGCCGCCGGCGGGGATCCGATGGGGTTCCTGCCCGCCGGGCCGTGCCGTAGTCAGACATGAGCCCGTAGTCCGCATCGTCGAAGCCCACGCTGCGCTGGTCGTCCTCCAGGCCATAGGGCTCAGGGTGGAAGTGGTTGAGGTCCATGTTGCTGCCCCCGACGCGCACTTGAGGCTGGGGGCCGTAGATGTCCTGGCGGCTGGGGGCCCGGTAGGTGTCCATGGGCGGGCGGTAGCGCTCGTCGATGCGGGTGACTCGGGACAGGCTGCCGTAGCTGTGGTCGCTGCCTGGGTACCCATCCTCGTAGGGGCGGCCGTAGCCATCGGGGTAGTGGTAGTTCCGAGGGAGCGTGGCCGTGCCCGCCTGGCTCAGGAACCCGCCCGGGGCCCCGCTCCCGTTCTTGCGGAAGTTCCTGTCCATGGTCTGGACGTAGTTGCTGGTGACAGGGGAGGTTTCCAAAGGCAACCCGTCCGGCCCCACCGGCACCTGCTGCACCGTCCGCGTGGTCACCGTCTTCACCACTTTCTTCACCTAGAGGGATGGATGCAGGACACATTCCCGTCAGGAAGCCCACCACAGCCCTACATCCCCGGACTCCCCTTTCAGCCCAGCACCTCGCTCCAGGCAGATTTCATATCCCCATTTCAGCTCATGTAGCAAGCTGGCTGATATCAGGGTGCAGCATCCCAGCCATCAGGTCCCTGGCCAAAGCCCTGTCCCTCCATGCTGCGCCCAGGCCTGTACCGTGGTCTCGGTACGCCGGGTTGTCCCATCATCCGATGTCTCCACAGACACGACTGACATGGCCCCCTCTGGGTCCTCCTCCATGGTGTACGTCTCCTCCACGATCTGGCCTGGGTCCTGCATCCTGGGGATTGTGCTGTACAAGAGGTGGCTGTGGTCCTAAGGGGAGCAAGGGGCAGGCAGTCAGCTCCCCAGTGTCAACATGGGCCTCCCTGGGATCAGCCTGGTAAGAGATCTCACCTCTTGGGGAGCCCCGATACCCTCCTGCATAAGAACAGGTACCAACAATCCCACACCAAAGCCTCTTCAAGCCAGGGTGGCCACATCAGAAACACAAGTGTCCCTCTCCCAGCTAGGGTGGAAACACTGGAGCCCTGCCCTGCATCCCCAAGGCAGCCCGCAGGCTGCTGCAGCCAGAGGGCCCAGCTCCCCTTACCTGCGGCCCGTTGAGCTTCAGATCTTGGTATTTCTGCCTTTCCAGGTCAGCATCGCCCAAGAAGCGGCCGTTCTGAAACACAGAGCACCACAGCAGGCCCGTTAACTGCACTGACCTCCCACTGCTGGGGTGCCATAAACGCACTCCCCCCTTCCCTGCCAGGCCACCTCCTGGCTGTGACAGCCACCCAGCGCACGGCCCACGTGTCACCCCCAGGAGAGGCTCACGCTCCTTGGGGCCTGCGTGACGCGCAGCAAACCACCCCATTGCAGCCTGACACGAGCTGCAGAACACATCATTCCGCCCCAGCGCTCCCGACAGAATGGCCCAAACCCCTTCTTGCTCCTGGCACAGCCCTGGAAACCTTCCACGTCCTCTGGGGCAGGAGCCACAGGCAGCATCCTGGCAGGACCACAGGGGAAGAGCACGGCTGCTCGGTGGCTGTTGCAGGGTGCTGCTGTTGGACCCCTCTGCCCCCCCTCCCTGCCCAGGCCACACATCTCCTACAACCACCTTCACAGCCAGCGAGGGACCTGCCTCCTGCACACCACCACGCACCAGCCCTCCGAGCACCCCTCTGCACAACAAAGCCCAGGAAAGGGAGGACAGAAGGAGGGAGACCTCAACCAAGGCAGATGAAACCACACTTCCAGCCCTGCAGAAGAGAGATCTCTCCCAGCCCTGGTTTGGCTGTTTGGGGGATAAACAGAAACTCCAGGGACTCGCCCATTGTCACATGAGAAGGAGACAGACATGCGCTTCCCCACAGCTATACACCAGTCCCTGCAGTTCGACCACCTTCCAAGAAGCTGAGCGGGATGGGGAGCAAAGATGTCCTGGTACTGAATACAACCTCCACGAAACCAAACCAGAGCTGGCCTGGCAGCAAGACACTCCAGGTCTCCAGACCCTCTTCCTTCCCACGAGGTTCTGGCTTTGCACATCCCCAGGTCACCTTCAGCACCATCAGTGTTCGAGAGCAGCCTAAGCCCTCCTCCACCTCACATCCAAGAGGACCAACGGAAGTGCCCAGGGCTGCCCGCACCGAGGAGGGCGGCTGTGGATGGGGGCTCCGGGAGCCTCCGCAGCCCCCGCTGCCGGGGCTTTACCTGGTGCCGCCGGGGCAGCGTGCCGTTGGCCAAGCCCGGGCCGGCGTCCTGCGGGGAGACGCGGACTCGCTCCAGCTGGGCTGAGACGTGGCGCCGCTCCTCCTCGAGCGCCCGCGTCAGCTTCTCGAACTGCGCCTCCTGCTCCTTGACAGAGGCAAGGATGCTGGCGGTCGACTCCACCTCCGAGTCATCCATGGGTGCCGGGCGCCCAGGGCGGGCAGGGTGGGATGGAGGGCACAGGGAGGCACAAGCGGAGGCGGCTTGGCGTCAGGCGAGGGGCAGAAAAGTGACCCAGAAGGGCAGGAGCCCTTCTCTGCACTGCATGTGATTTGGGAAGGAAGGAGGGAGAAGAGCGGTCAGAAGAGACTGATTTCAGTGAGACAGATCCTCAGAACAGGGAAAAAATGATCTCGTGGCATTCCCACCCATGCCCACCCACCAGCGGGCTGGCAAGGGGGTCCTGGGGCAGCACAGCCCAGGTGTGACTTGGCTGTTCCTTGCCCCAGGGTTTAAGCTTGGAGAAGTGGCACGCTGGGTCAGAAAGTGCTCCCCCATCACAGCAAGCAGCCAGGGCCAGAAGAGCTGCTCTGTGCTGAGGAGGTTCCCTCTTCCACAAGGGCCCTCCTCAGGCCTCACAGAACCGCTGCTCTCGGGAAGGGGGGAGCAGGTCCTGGGGCAGAATAGGGGATGCTCCCAGATAATGAGCAGGGACCCACATCCCATTATCTGACCAGGGAAGGACGGAGATGCTGTCACTTACACGCTCCCGCTTCCCCAGTGTGATACAAGGTGGGGACACAGCCCCCACAACACAGCTTTTACCTACCCAGGAAAGGGGACAAAGTGGGAGAGGATCCCCCTAACGAGGACCCCATGAGTCCCTTTGCTGCCAAAACTCACCAGGGTTCCCAAGGCTGCGGCAAGCCCAGGAGGTGCTCAGCCCACAGACCGAGGGCTGGTCGCTGGCCTGGGCGGCTCTAACATCCCCTCTCCCCCCCCCGAAGGGCAGTGAAGCAGCACACCCCAATCAACACATGGACAGAGAAAGGCAATATTATTCCATACAGACCTGTCAGAGGAGGAAGTTCAGGTTTGATTGCAAAGGCACGGGACAGCCAGGTCTAGACGCAGAGAGTCATGGGAGGAATAGCCCAGCCACCACAGGGAGGAAGCAGGAGGGAAGAGAGCTGCAGGGACAGCGGGAGGAGGTCAAAATCACACCCGGGAACGCGAACCCAAGGCGGGGGGGGGGGGGGGGGGGGGGGGGGGGGGGGGGGGGGGGGCAGCGGCCGGGAGCGGGCTCTTCCCTCCCGCCCCTCTGCGCTGGGGGGGCCGGCGGGGTTCCCACAGCAGCCCCCGGCCCCTCCGGCCGCTCCCTCCGCAGAGGCGGGCGGGCTCGGCCCGGCCCTCGGGGCGCGCAGCGCTGCCCGGGCCCGCGCAGGCGTGCGGGGACCCGCCCGCGGCTCCTTTCCCACGGTGCGCGGAGCGGCGCGGCCCCCGCGGGGAGACGGGGCCGGGGCAGGGGCAGGGGCGGCCCCGGCGGCTCGGGGGGCTCAGACCTGGACCCCTCGAGCGCACCCGCACGGAGCCCTCCTGGAAATGCCCCCCCCTCACCCGCCCCGGGCCCCTGGAGCCGGGCTGGCCGGCAGCCGCCTCAGCGCACTCAAACGCCCGCTCGCCAGCACCCTGCAATCTGCCCTCACCAAAAGCCCAGCGCTTCCAGCCATGCCCACGTGCGCCCATGGAGCCCAGCCCGCACCCCGCAGGAGCAGGCACCAGGCCGGGTCCAGGCGCCCGAGCAGGCTCCTGAAGGTTCTCAGACAGATTCCCGGCTCTTGCGCGGGTTTTCCACTCCTCCCACCTTGCGACAGGTCCGCCCCGAGGCTTCTTCCAGCGCACCGACTCCCCAAGCCTTGTTTGGAGCTGCAGGGGCAGCTCTGACCCTGCTGCTGGAGGTCTCACCTGCCCCGTGGCTTTGCAAGGGATCCTGTGCAGGAGAGGCCCGGTGCCTCCCACAGCAGCACTGACGCACCCGGCTCTCACCCTTGAGTCACACACTCAGTTTTGGTGGGCATCCACCCAAAGCATCCCAAGCAGGGGCACGGGCCCGGGGCCTCTGGGACCCACTGGAGGTCACCGGCACCCACAGGGACACGGAGCAGGGCTGCAGGGCCCAGCTCTGCAGGGAGGCTCCAGCCCTCGACCACAGGACAAGGGGACATCTCCTTGCAACGTCCCAGACTGCTCCATCAGGTCAGGGGTGGTCCTACCCCCCCCCCACCACACTGCAAACACCCAGAACCCTGCCAGAGCCCCCTGGCTCGCAGTGATTCACCTCCAGTGAGCCCTTGTAAAGACAGGAACAGCCACTGCTGAGAAGAGATCCTCCTCAACACGACCTTGCCTGAGCAGCTGAGCTCCCATCTAACACCTTCCCAGCCAGCCCTTGGCCATCTCTATGCAGAAGAGGCAGATCTGGGGGTGCATGAGGCACGCTGGCCTCAAGGGCAGATATAGCTGAGCCCCTGCTCTCCTGAACGGGCTTCACTTGCTGGCAAGCAGCCTCAGCAGTGAGCAGCAAGCGCAGAGCAGCAGGGTTGGTATCTGTGGGAAGGCAGAAGAGAGCCAGCAACCCCAGCAGATCCCTGCAGCCCCACAGAGCCAGCAACGCTGCCCCAGCGCCACGTCCCCACCTCTCACATCCCCCTGGGAACACAGCCCGGAGAATGTGGAGCTAACAATGAAGCTTGCAGGGCCCTCATGGGCCCCAGATAAGGGGCCAGAGCAGCCGAGGCTGTTTCCTTCCCGTCCCTTCCACTGGGAGTAAACACAACAGCAGGGGGAAGGAACAGGACAGGTTCCTCGCCCACCAGCTCTCCCTGTCCCCTGCTCTAACCAAGGCCCCTCCAGCCCAGGCAGGAGGATGTGTGGGGACACACGGAGGCCCCCCCCTTCCCCTTTGGGCCCCCAGGCCAGAGCAGGAAGCCTCAGGGAGAGGAGGCAGCCAAGGGGCTTTAGGGAGCCCTTTGCATCAGAGCAGGCACAGGAGGGGCTGGGGGGGGCCCATGGCTCTGCAAAGGCACCGACACGGAGCAGCTCAGGAGCAGCCACGGCAGGGTCAGCCCGGGATCAGGGCTGGAGCTGTCCCTGCACACCGGAGCAGGGGCAGAGCTCCACCACAGACCAGCAGGACAGGGGTACCCTCGCCGGCTCTGCTCCTGGGGCTGCCACCACCAGCACCGCCTCCCCCCTCCGCACCCGTCCCAGCCATCGAGTCTCCATCGATCCAGATTAAAGCCATAATTACCGAGAGGCAGTGCCAGGACCAGAGCTGGAGCCGGCGCTGCCCGCAGCCAGCAGCACCCAGCACCCTGCGGACTGGCACCCAGAGCCCCTCGGGCAGGGGACCCTCGCTGCCTCCCGGAGCTCATCTGCAAAGCACGGCAGGGAGGGGGCAACAGGGGAGCCCCGGCCAGGCAGCCCCCTCGGGAGAGCCTGCAGCCAAACCCTCTGGATGTCGCAAGGGTGACATTCCAGGGATCGCTTTGAGCCCATTCCCCCCCTCCTGCCCAGCCTCTGAAGAGACAACGACAGAGCATTTTCCAAAGCCAGACCCTGACAGTCGCTGCCTTCTCATCAAGAGAGGCACTCACTGACACACCCGGCACTTAAAAACCCAGCAGCCAAGAATAGCTGAGCCGGCTCGGGCCAGGGCAAAACCAAAGCCTGGAGACAAAGAACACCCCAGCAGCGCCTGCCCCGGGGCAGGAGCACCAGAGCACTTCCCTGGTGGCCATGGGGACGAGGGGACCCAGGGACCAGCACAGCTACCCAGAAAGCTTCACACCCAAATCCCTCTGCCTTGTCTCAGCCCCCAGCTTCCTGCTTGGACTAAAGTCGCCAGAACAACACCCTGAACTAACCAAGCCCTGCAGAGCTCTTCCCTGAGAGCAGCCCTAACATGGCACGTTCTTCCAGAACTCCCTGCCCTGCTTCCCAGCGGGATCCCAGAGCAAACCCTGTGCCTCGAGAACTGCCAGGCCCCAGGGGCAGCCATGCCCAGCTGGAGCCCACCTGCACCCGCCACTGCCAGCGGATGGGCTCCAGCCTTGGGAGGCTCCTCACCAGGAGCGCTTCCCCTCCTGTCAGCCACAGAGCTCAACCCGGGGTCCAGCCCGAACTGGCAGGGGGGGAGTGGGACACCACAGGCCAGGGTCTGTCAGGTAAGACGCGGGCAGGAGGTCTGGCCGGCAGCACCCGCTGCAGCGTGGGGCACCCCCAGCACACAGCCCCCTGCATGGGGCTGCCCAAGCACCGGCTCCAGCTCTGCTCTGCCCCAGAGACCTGCTCCTGCTCCAGCACATTTGCTACACAAGAGAAATGGCAGCGCCGCTCAAGCAACTGGCCTCGTCCTGCCATGCTGGGCAGCTCCGAGGGGAGCCAGAGGCATCAACAGCTCTCACACCAGACCCCGAGCTCCAGAGAGACAGGAAGCAACAAATTCTGCGCCTGGTTCCAGTTGCCATTATGATGCACTCAGAAAAACAGAAACCCCATCAATAATTCAAGCCTGCAATCGCCCGAGTGCTTGCAGTGCATTACACTTGCTTGCTCTGCACAGGTTCACAGCCCTCCTAACTCACCACAGCCCTCCGGTCAGTCTCAATTAGCTAAAAAATAAATGAGGCAGCATCTCTGGCATCGTTCCACCGCCCAGGCACAGGGTCCAGGCTCACCCATCAGCCCTCAGCCTGCCCGAGGTGGCAAGCACCAGCGCTAGCCAAGCACAGCGGGTGCTGGCCAGAGAGCCCCCGAGTCCCCGCGCATCCCACCTCGTCTGCTCCAGCGTTCAGCTCGGGGGAGCCCCGCAGGCCTCAACCACAGGGAGGGGACCCCCGATGGTGGGCAAGGAGCTCGCACATCCCTGCGTGGGCCATGGAGAGCTTCGGCCACGGCTGTTTCTCTCCCAGCACTCAGGGGCAGGGCCATGCCCACCCCATGCAGGGACCCTCCCTCCTGCCGCGGTGCAGGGCACCGAGCTCCAGCTCCGCCCAAGCCCTGCCAGGCCCCGGCGCTCCCCCGTGTCCTGCCCAGGCCCTCAGCGGCCTCCCGGGCCCCGCCCGCAGGTTGTGGAGCACCGGACCTGGGACCGGTGCGAGGGGCAACGGCGGCTCCCGCGGGGGGGCTCAGACAGGGCCCGGGCTCCGGCCTGCCCCGTCCCAGCGCCGGGAGCGGCCGCGGGCAGGGAGCCGGCAGCCGCTCGCCCCCGCCCAGCGCGCCCGACTGGTTGGACCGGCAGCGGATGGCGGCCTCGCCTGCCGCCCCCAGCGCCCCGGGAGCACCGCCCTGCAGAGAGCAGAGCCGCGGCCGTGCAAGCAGCGACACCGCACCTTGTACGGGAGCGGGCCCGCAGCCAGCGCGGAGATAAGGAGGCAGAGATACGGGCAGGGCAGGGCAGGGCAGGGCTGGGCTGGGCTGGGCGGGGGGAAGCAGCGTGCGCATCATCCCCCAGCATGGGGGACCGAGAGATGAACAAGGCCCGTCCGGTCCGCGGGATGGGTCTGGACGCAGCCGAGGGTTGTGAAACACAGCGGGCTGCTCCCCTGGGGAACGGGTCTGACCCTGCCCTGCCCTGCCCTGCCCGAGGTCACCGGCATGGAGGAGGCGGCAGCGGGAGACAGCAGCAGCGAGGGGTCAGCCCCAGCGCCAGGCCTGCTCCACCCGCACGCCGGCGGCCCGGTGGACTCGGGGAACCCCTGAGCGCAGCCGGGACACGGCACCGGCCGCCGCACCGACCCCACAGCGAGCGGGACAAGGAGCTCCCGGCAGCGCTTGTGGGGCAAAGAGGCTGAGCCCCCCGGCAGGAAGGCAGCCGAGCTGCAGGGCTCCAGGCAGAGCCTGCGCACCCGCAACCCCAAACAGGTTGGCCACAGGGCCAGAACTTCCCTGCCAGCAGCATCCCTCTGCCCCAGGCCGCCCCAAAACCCCGCTCCCGCTGGGAACCGCTGCGTGGGTGCCCCCACCTCGGCCGGCAGCGAGGCCGGGTCCCCGGCGCTCAGCCCCGCAGCTCGCACCCCCGGGCCCAGCGCATTCCCATGCCGAGCGCCCGGCAGCACAAAGGCGGCTCTCTGTGCTCGGTGGGAATTCGCAGCTGAGCGCTCGGCAGGGACAAAGGGATTTCAGAGGCACATCCCCAGCCGGCCGCTGCCTCCCTCCCCCCGGCGTTCCCGTTTCCTGTCACAGTAGCACCAGACCTCGGGGCCGCAGCAGCAAACAAACACCCAGCGCCGGATTCCGGGAACGGGGCCAGAGCATTCCCGGGGCCGGCCACGCTCCGGCAGGCAGCGGGTCCGGCTTCACCCCGGCGGCCCCGCGGGGCCCCAGGTGAGCGGGGGGGATCCAGGGCAGCTCCCCAGGCGCAGCAGGCACCGCGACGAGGACGTGGTGTCCCCACGGGCACGGGGCTCTGCTGGCACCCGGCTGTGCAGGAGGGGATGCAGCCACACCAGCACCCTGCCCCGCACCCAGCTCTCCCCAAACCCACCCCAGGCTGAACTTTCCCACTCAGCTGCTTTACTCCCGCAGCAAAAGCAAACATGAGCCGGGCTCTGCACAGATAAGGGCTGCGCTGGCAGGGCCCAGGGGGCAAAGTCCCTTCCATGAAATGGGAGACTGCAGCTGTGAGGGGACGAGGGCAGGGCAGATGTGGTGAAGCCGCTCTGGCACACCCCCCCGTGCTGGCACCCTGTCCCCGGGGCAGATTTACCTCCTCAAGGGCTCATGCCTGTCCCCAGGCAGCAGCCCACATTCCCAGCAGGATTAAGGGAAGCCATCGTCCCCTTGGCCACAGGCACAAGCATTCACAGCAGGCATCCACCCTGCACAGCCCCTGCCAGCAGAGCCTGGGATGCAGAGCTGCAGGACCCGGTGCCAGCCCAAATAAACACCTAGATTTGGGTCCCTTTCCCTGGCACAGCCCTCACTGCAGCTTCTGTGTCCTTCTTCCCAAGAAAGGCACTTGAGCTCATTTCCCCTCCCAACACCTGCAGCCACGCTGAGCCCTGGCACCCAGTCCCTACCAGTGCACAGCAGCACGGGACTGGAAGCACAGTGGGAACTGCACCCCTGGGCTCATCCAGAGAGCACCCGGCACCATCCATCTGCCTGCCCTGCAAGGACACTCAAGCCACCAAGGAGCCACAAAGCACTGGGTGCAGGAGCAGCACTGCTTGGGTGCAGCCAGCCTGGCAGGGGCAGCAGCAGCCCTGGCAGGGAAGGAAAAGCCAGTGGAGAAGCATAAGGCAAGAGCCAGGGGCCGAATCACAGCTGGGCTGGGGCAGGGGCTGCTGCCCCGCAGAGTAACAGCCAAGTCCCAGCACGGTGCTCCAAGGCCCCGCAGCGCCCATGGCCATGCACGGTGCACACACAGGCTGGCACGAGCCAGGGCTCCAGAACAGCAGCAGCAGGGGACAAGCAGGCCAGGCTGTTGCTCAGGGGCCAGCAGGACTTCACCCTACCCCAGACCCCTGCCCAAGCCGCTTGCTGGTGCCACATCTGGCTGCTGCTCCCTGAGAAGTGGCTTCCCAGGCTCCTGCCTGAGCTGAAGGGAAGGAAACCTGCATTTCCTGGTCAGACAGGAGGTGACATCGTGACTTCCCTTTCCTGCAAGCTTCTAAACACGACGTCCTGCCAAGGGCCTCTCCCCACCACCCCCAGTCCGCACGCAGACACCCTGGAACCAGACTGGGATCAGTGGGCACAGGCACCACCAGCCGGGCCCCAGCCAGGTCAGCACAGTGCACCCAGGAGACCAGACACCCTGCCTGCTTGCTGGAACAGCCCTGCCTAAGGGGGACATACAGGAGAGCTCCTCATCTGTCCTGCTATCATATTCTTGCCCAGGGCTGGGAGTATCCTATGAGCAGGAGCTGAAAGATGCTGTTTTCCAGCCCCAGGAGGACACGGTTGTGCCCACCATGCCCCAGCTACCTGCAGGGGCACCGACAGGCTGTGCCCAGCACGTCTGCTCACCAAGGCTGGAAGTGAGCATGCGCTGCCCAGCCAGCCTCCCCTCACACCCCTCAGCTGCTCATCCGCACAACACCCCCAGCCAAGAAGCACACAAACACACACCTGAACCACTGCTGTTCCCAAGGCTCCCAGAAGCAGGACAGAGGCAGGACAGAGGCATTCCTGGGAAGCACAGCCACAAGCCCCCTCCTGAACCAAGGCTGATGCCACAGCTTTGCTCCTTGGGCCCATCCACCCCCCTTGCCCAGGGCAGCTGCCCTCACTATGGAAGGGGAATGAGGAGAAGTGCTTTCCCACCCAAAACAGCTGCTGGAGACAGGCAGAGGTCACGGGGCAGCAGGTCTCATGTGTGCCACCCCAGCGTACCCTAGAGGAGAGCTGCAGGGAGACCAAAGGAGCAGCAGGGCTGGAGCTGCGCGGGTGCATGGCGGGGGTGACACATCCATCCCGGTGCCCGCTGGAGCCGGCAGCGCCGGCAGCTCGGCGAGCTCCAACACGCCCCAGGAATGTGCTCCGGCACCGGGCAAGGGCCCTGCCAGCGCCACGAGCCCGGCCCGGCCCTGCCCTTCCCACTGGGAAAAACTCATCTTTGCAGTTCCACGCGCTCCCTGCCTGCCCCGGGCCGGGCAGCGGGGACCCGGAGCACGAGGGGAGCAGCCCCGGGATGGGGGAGCTCTCCTTGGAACGGGACAGCCCAGCCCAGGCACCGGGCGGGAGCCGGGCGATGGGGCCAGCAGGCACCTGCCTCCCTCCGGCCCGTGCGGACCCCGCTCCCCAGAGCCCCCCGGGGTGCCCCAGCTCCCAGCCCGGCCGCCCCCGGGGCGCGCTGTCCTACCCAGTGCGGCGAGGGGGGAGCAGCTCCTCTGGGCCCCGAGGGAGGCGGCCCAGGCAGGGCTCCCGCTGCCCCCAGGCTCCCGGTGCCCGCAGCAAGAAGCCCGTGAACTTTGAGCAGCATTCGCTGGAACTGGGGCCAACGCCCCACGGAGCTGGAGCTGGAGCTGGGGCTGGGATGGAGGAGCAGGAGCAGGTCCTGCCCCTGCTGCCACCAGAGCCACGCAGCCCAGCCTGGTGCAGAGGGGGACATCCCCCAGCACCCCTGAGGCTGCACGTGTCTGACAGGCCCTCCAGGACAGCAACGCCTCGGCCAGGCCAGAGAATCACGAAATGGCTTGGGCTGGAAGGGCCCTTAAAGCTCCTCCAGCTCCAACCCCTGCTCCCACAGACAGGGACCCCTTCCACTGGAGCAGCTTGCTCCAAGCCCCTGTGTCCAACCTGGCCTCCAGCACTGCCAGGGATGGGGCAGCCACAGCTCCTCTGGGCCATCACCCTGTGCCAGCGCCTCAGCACCCTCCCAGGGAAGAGCTTCTGCCTTATCTCCAACCTGAGCTTCCCCTGTGTTAATCTGAACCCATCACCCCTTGTCCTGTCACTCCAGTCCCTGATGAAGAGCCCCTCTCCAGCATCCTTGTAGCCCCCTTCACACACTGGAAGCTGCTCTGAGGTCTTCACACAGCTTCTCTTCTCCAGGCTGAGCAGCCCCAATGTTCTCAGCTTAGGAGCACTGAGGCATTTACTCCCCAGGCTCACGTCCCTTCCCCAGCTTGCCCAGACCCTTCCTTATCTGTGCTGGAAAGCCAGTGGCCCCTGGCCTGGATAAGCACCCCACCAAGCCTGCTCTGCTGTGTGGTGCAGCCAGCCCGTGCACTCATGCCCTTATGAGCACCCCTGCAGCACCTCCACAGCCCCAGAGCCACCCCGAGACACCAGGGATCTGGTGACACAAAAGCAATCCTGTTTCCATCAGCACCAACATGTGGGCACTGAGCTGCCAGAATGAGACATCAGCTGGGGCACATCTCCCACCCGTGCTGGCACAAGCACCTTTGCTGTGGGTGCAAGCTCTGCAGCACAAAGTCACTGTGGACCCGCGGGCTGGGGCAAGCTCTGGGGCTCACACCATGGCTGTCACTGCCCTCCTGCAGGGCAGAGGGATGCAGGGAGCCAACCTCCCCCCCCCCTGGCCAAGGCCCACACACACCAAGCATCCCACTGCAGCCTCCAACCCGCTGCTCTGGGCTGCAAAGGGGGGGGGGGGGGGGGGGGGAGAGGCAGCGCT